>NSJW01000066.1:0-154228 GCA_019955255.1 Castanospermum australe
CAAGGTCAGCATTGGAAACGCCTATAGACCGAAAAAATCGAAGCTTGGGCAAAAGGGTATCCTTTGAGTTAGCTAACAGGAGCAATGGGCGCTTCCTAACAACATTTGAAATCTGGGAATTAGAGAACCCATGTTCTCTGAGCAGAGCAAGAACGGAATCGGGTCTTTCTGCGGAAGGAAGCTGTAGCTTTTGGGAAGTTAAAACAGCAGTCTCTGGAGCCAATCCACAACAGTCAATGAGGTAAGAGATGGTGAAATTGGGCTGATTCGAATGGATTTGACAGGCGATTGGCTTACGAAGTGGTGGATTCAGAAAAGAAACAAAAGAGTGTGTAGGGGAATCCCCAAAACATAGGTTTGATTTTCTGGAAGGAAATGCACAAGAAATAGTGCAGTAATCGAACCTGGGTCTCTGGATGGCTTTCATTGTAGACGATAGTAGATGAGAGTTGAGACAGTGATAGCAAGTAGCAATGCGAGTAAAAATGGGTCGGCTCCGAAACTCTTGGGTCGGCTCTGGAGTCTGCACTTTCAGAACCCGATCCGAATGGGCACTGTAAAAATGGGCTAAACTCCTGCCTGCCCACTAATTTCTGCATATGGAGTGGACTTGGCCCACACATTTTTATCATGTGGGCCATTTGACTGTAACTCACAAACAGTGAGTTAACACGTGGGTCAGTCCGCAACCCACATATTCTCCACTTCTGCCCTAATCTCTCACATTGCCCATGCCCATGCCCATGCTCACGCTCACATAAACGCTTTGCTTGGATGAGCAGAAAAGAGAAAAGAAAGAAAGAGGGGGAAGAGAAAATGAGATGGAGAGAGAATTTTCTCCTTCTTAATAAGAGAGAAAAGTGAGAAAGATGGAAAATTTTGAGGTGGGATCCACAAAAAAAAAAATTCTTCCCACACTTGGGAAGAAAACTACCGAATGGGAGAGAAAAAGGAATGAAACACATTGATGGCTTAGTTTTTATTTTTTATTTAGGATGTTAGTATAACTTTAAGGGTATATTTATCATTTTAAGTGAATATATTTTATTTTCTCTCACTTTTTTACATAACTAAATAACAGAAAATTTTCTTTCTTATTTTTTATCTCTTATTTTTCTCTTCATTCAAGTAATAAAGAAAAAGAATATTTTTTTATATATTTTCTCTTCTTTTTTTTTTCCTATTTTCTTTTCTACATCCAAGCATAGCGAAAGGGTGCAAGTTCTGCCATCAAAAAGTGGTGTACACAAGCCATTCAGGCCTTGGATTGATGGCAAAGGCTGTGGCTTTGCTACTAGCTCACCAAGGGATCAATCCCAAAATGGGGCCCCATCTCACCCCCAACCCCCCATCCCTTGACCAAAAAAAAAAAAAAAAGAAGTGGTGTACACACAACCAAGCATTGGTTTTAAAGTTATTATTAGGCTAATCTTGACTCATCTGAATTGATTTTAATTTTGACTCATTTAAAATGTAGGTATTTTGGCTTTAGTTTACAAAGTCTTAACTCATGTGGGCTAAAGCTAATATGAGGTGGACCAGCCCATAGCATTCCATAAAAAATTTGTGTAATTTTACAAAATCATTGGGTTAAAATCCTTTCATAAGCATAGTAGTATACACATAGTATTAAAATATACCTTGTTTTCTAATTTATCCTTAATTTAGATTAGTGATAGTAGAAGCTGTAATTTAAAAAATTAAATTGTATATTAATTTATATCAAATATTAAATTATGAATGAAATAATTTTTTAATTTTCAAAACTAAAATATTAGTTTACTCCATACAATAGTAAGTTGAGCTCACTTTTTTTGTTTTGAAAAATTTGTGCAAATTGTGCTTAAGAAAGTTTGTATCTGATGTCTGCTTTTCATTTTTACCTTTTATCATAAATTTTTTTAAATAATTTTGGTTTTATCTTTATTTTATAATTTTTTTGTATTTTGTATTTTTTAATTTATTAACACGTTTAACATGTACTTTACTTTTAATAAAAAAAATTGAAGTAATATAAAAATAATTAATTTATATTTGGCGGTAAAAATATTGTTAAATAGAAATTTTGCTTAAGCCAATAAGAATACATAGTTAATTTGATACGTAAAAACCAAATTATGTTCATTATTAATCCAGTATACTGCACTATACACCGTGTCTACCTGCCTAACAATTTTCATCTGTACACAATTGAATTAAGTGATGTAGAATTCCTTTATATTATAGATAGATATAATTTTATTATTTACTTCACAAGTAACTCTATTTTACCAGAAATAAAGTGTAATCCAAATCCAAGTCGACACACCAGATCAAGAGGATTTGATTTATAACACAATTGTTCTAAGAAAATCACCTGAAATTATGTTAAAACTTATAAGCTTTTCTTCTTTACGAATTGGAGATAAATTGGAAACTTTTTGATGACCTTTCCAGAGGAAAGCATCATATGAAGGACGGATTACCAACAGACTTGGCCATGCCATGGTGACTTTCTTGTGCTAGTTCATAGAGAATAATGAATTGCAAACATATTTGAAGAACAAACCCCAAACTAGAAACAATAATAATAATTTTATTCAACCTCTACGTACAAAAATATACATAGTTCCATCATCCTGTATCAAATTTGAAGGACAATTCTGGCATCTTAAGCACAGGCAGAAGACAAGCATATGAACCTATCCCTCTACTTCCCAATGGAGAACATTACCCACTTTTATTTGATACAGAAGTCAGAAACAACAGGTATTATAGATGAAGGGGGGGATTTCTAAGAGGGAGCTTTAACTGACATGACATCCAATTTTATTTCCTACTCATAAATCAGAATCATAGCTTATGTCGATGAAGAGGATGATTTTTGGGAGAGTAAAGCTTCAAGTGACGAATGATCAGTCACAGGGGGGCTACAAGTGAAGTTTTGGCATACAAGAGCTACAACCTTGCCGACTGCATAGTTGTTCTTTGCCATGAGAGCAATGTTGCTGTTATTTACTTCCCAAAATTCCATCTCTTCTTTGTTGTTGGGATCTATATGAACAACCTACCATCAACATCAGCACAAAAGTTATTGATGATAACCAGTAAGAAATATGGTGACAAGTAATAATAACTTTACAAAGAGTAACTATGCTCACTGTTCTGTTGGGATCATATAATGTGTGAGCAGCAGCAAGCATGCTTTCAAATTCCTCAGAAGTCCTTTCACCAACCACGACCACTTGCTTTCGGGAAGGTACACACAGCATGTCTGCTGCACAACACATTAGAGGCACTGCCATAGCCATATCTTTCAATCTATTTCCAAAAACTGCCTGCACTCCCGTGTAACGGGAATCTTAATCAATTGCTTATGACCCAGAGGTATAGTAACAGAAATTCCCACTAACAATACCATCCCACCATTGTTGGCAAATAAGAGAGAAGAAACAGTTTTATTAGGGAAGAAAAAGGAAGGGGGAGGGGGGGGGGATTTACAGACCAGAAGATGTTCTGCATTTCGCCTATAATGCTCAGCCTTACTTCCAGCAACCATGGAAGCCAATCTTATGAGATTTATAGCAGAAACTGAGTTCCCAGAGGGTTCTGCCCCATCATGATCTTCCTTCACACGAAGAAGAACTGAAGGATCTTCTCCTGGTGTATTAAAATATCCTCCTCCTTCCCTATCAAGAAACAAAGCATCCTGCAAGTAACTCATCTCATGAGTAACTTGAGGTCTGGCAAGGAAAACAATGAAATTCTTATCATGTCCAGGCATCGATCTTTACCTGGGTTTCCTGCAATTCAATTGCCCACACAAGCCAGTTAATTCCACCACCAAACTCGTAGAGATCCAGCAATCCAGAAATTAGAAAAGCATAATCATCCAAGAAACCAGGAGCTTTAGATGGACAGTTTCTGAAACTATGACGTAGCCTGTGAGTCTCCACATTGTAAAGTTGGTTCCTAATAAAGAATGCTGCTTTTTCTGCAATTCCCATGTACTCCTTCGCCTGGAATTTGCACACTCAAAAGGAGGAGAAAGTTAGATACATTATCAATTACTCTAAAGAAAAGAGTCAAGTTGGCTCCAGGTCTTCCTCCAACAAACTCACCCCACTATACCTTCCACTGCCAGCCTACTCGATTAGGAACTACTCATTGTCCAATGCAAGAATTCTGATCAACGGTATAAAATTGTACACCTATGATGATAAATACTGACATGCTCCATACGCAACATCCATATTACAAAAGAAGAGAGTTTCCCATCATTGTAAGTATAGTTAGTCTGATAGGAACCAAATACTTGATTACTGAAAATTGGGAACAATCTGGTTACAGCAAGTGTTCAGGCTTTCACACTCACAGAAAACTAACAAAAAACACTCAAAAGGAAGAAGAAAATATAAGGATAAAATCACAGACTTCGAGGGTCTGCACCTCCCAGCCAAAAGACCCCAATTTCCTCACTGAATAATTGCCTCCCCGTTCCATGCCTCCCCCCACTCCCTTTATTCCACTCCTTCTAACAGAATCAGTGTTCTCTTCCTCTCTCTCCTTGCCAGCTCAGCATGAATATTCCACTTTGTTTCCCATTCTATCCCTCTTTACCTACGTTGTTGCCCTTCTACTTCCCATCTCCTTCCTTAGCATACCCTTCAATAATAGGGGTCTATCATAGTCATTCAGCTAAAATAAAATATTAGAGGCTCTCTAACCACACTATTATATTAGTTGAGGGAAAAACTTACTTCAGTGCCAACAACAGGAAAGTTGAATTTGTTCCCTTCAGCTTCACCCTTGAGAATCTTAGAAGCCCTAGCAAAACAGGAGATTGCCAGTCCATTCCAAGATACAATAACCTAGAAGCATATGGTCTCTTAAGATTATTCATAAAAAGTTGAAACCTAAATCATTATAGGTGGCTCCAAAATAAATCAATAATCTTGTTTAGGGGCAATACCTTATCATCCAAATGTGGCCTTGACCGCCTTGATCTTACTTCAAACAGCTTATGCCTACATTCTCCAAGAATTTTGTGATATATCTCAACTGACATGCCATATTTTGAGACCATTTCTGAAGGATCCTTTCTCTCAATGAGGACATTCTTTCCCTTGAATTCATTGTGAGGATCACTCATTCTCGATAGGTCACAGTTTCCCGAGTGCTTTATGTAATAGTGCTCCTTAAAAAGAGAAGCATGCTCTCCAAGTATCTCTTCAACCTAAACAGAAACAGACCAGGTTGAGAGCCCCCTCCAAAAAAATGACAAACCAACCACCAAAAGCCAGGCACCTCTAACAATAAATAAATAAATAAACAGAATAATTGATTACAACACTCCTATGAGAATTGTCAAGACACTGTAGAAGTAGTTGCAAAATTATAAAAGGAAATCAGGACAATAAGTCATGCCAAGAGCTAGATACGATGTATAGAAGAAGTGAATTGATGCAAAAAGCATAAACCACAATTGTGCTTAATCAAATTTTTTATTTAGGGAAAATATTTCCATGAAATATCTGCTTATTATCAACTAGAATGTTCTATGGTGAGGTTAAAATAAAATATTCCAAGTCATGTATGATTGACAGACACCATTTGGAAGTACATAAAAGAGGCCTATTGTAACCAAACAAACATACAAACTTTTATGATCCAAAATCATGCAAGAAATATCGAGGTATATAATGAGAAAAAAAATATTATCCAAATGAGTGAGATATATTATTATGACAAGGGAGTGAAAAAGATGAAATATAACAAGTTACAATGAATATTTCCAGATCAACTCTAAAAAATCTGTAGTTAGATGGTCCTTGGCAAATTAACAGTTAATAATTAAGAAATAGGCCAAACAACACTTTGTCACATCAGCAACTTGATGGCCATGTCACAGCATTTTATGTCAGCCACTGATGTTTCTGTACATATTGGACCCAATTGAAAAATAAAAGATTTGTAGGGACCTAAATGAATCAATTTATTTTTCAGGGACTAGAATGAAAAATTGTGTATTTTTCAGGGACCCACAATATAATTTATCCATAAGAGATATATAATGAAAATTAATGCTGGGCAGATAGGACATAGATGAAAGACCTCTTTGCTGGTCCATATGTAAAAGGCTCCTTCTTTTTTTCTTGTAGCTCCTTCATTCTCTGCACTGTCAGCATCCTCTGCTGAAAAGATTTCACCTTGCGGACCAATCATGTCTCTCCTTAAATAATCAAGGATATCCCGTGATATACATGAATAGAAGGTATCTTTTGTGATAGAAAAAGCATCTAAATAAACATTAGCAAGCTGCCCTTGATCATATAGCATCTTCTCAAAATGTGGAACTGCAAAAATACTGCAGCTCATCAATACAACATTTCAAAACAAAAAAAACATAGGATTTGACAGCATATCCCAATTAATATGACAAAATCAAAATGCTCAGATATCTGCATAAGTGCAGCAACATTGAGAACTATAGATCATAGACAGATCAGATACATATCAAAGATTTACTCACAGAAATGACTGCTTACCATGCCAGCACTCATCCACACTATATCTGTGAAAACCCCCTCCAATATGATCATGAATGCCCCTCTTGCCATGCATTGCAAGCTAAAGAAAACCATTTTCCGACTTCCATTAGCTCCACCCAACTTCCCAGTATCCTCCAACTTTTTCGAGTAGTAAAGCATCAAGTTGATCTCAACTGGCCTGGGAAACTTTGGTGCAGATCCAAACCCACCAAACTTTGAATCATAGCTCCCAGAGAGCTACAAAGAAAATTAGATTGAATGATACTCTAGAATTGCAACCCTTAATGTAACTTAAGGATTTGACAAAAGGAACCTTGAAATATATGCAAATATAAGACAATTTTTCAAACTAAAATAAAAGAATATTGAATGGTCTATGTTGTTACCATAACAAAATCTTACAACATGGTTGCTCTCATCTTTAAATTCATGAGAAAACAAGATTTCTATATTTTTAGCAATTTTTCCACACTCCACCATTACTCATATACTGAAGAGAAAACATGGAGGACAGCAAGACCTTAATACAGAAACTTTTTTACATTTTCCTTTCTTTCCCCTTTTGTTTGTGTCTAAGAAATAGAGGGGAGGCTTTCTAATAAAATTGACAGACAAAACTGGATGTACAAAGCCTTACCTGTTCTGAGCATAGACTTAATGCATCGTCTGGAACTCCATCAGGCAATTTATCAGAATCTGCACTAGCAGACAGTGCCTCTGAAAGCTGTTCAATTGCAAATGCTCCACTCTTAACTAGCATATCCCTCTTATTATCCCAAGCCTCTTTCACCTTTCTGGAGATTACAGGAACAAATACTATGTAAGTAAGAAAATCAAGAACCAGAACAATAATTTCTAACCATTGACCTAAAGGTTTACACTCAACAAATTGAGACATGCCATCCACTGAATTTACGAGAAAAACAGAGTCTGAGCAGGTTGATGATTCACGCTGCTATGTGCAATAATTCTCACCTAAGTATAGTCTTAAATCCAGGTTGTCCATACTTATCATCAGTGGGAAAGTAAGTTCCACCTATTAAAGGTTTCAAGTCAGGTGAAAGAAACACGCTGAGTGGCCAACCTCCTCCACCATACAAAGCCTGCACATATGTCATGTACACCTGAAAAGATGGGGAAAATTCTTTCAGTGCACCTTGTTACCAGTGGAACACTTTAAACTTTCTCTAAGCCTCTCTGACCATTCAAAGAGACAGGGAAGCACATCCTACCAGTGAAACTAAACACCATTTTTTGTTCCTTAATAGAGAATATCCTTGCAGTTTTTTTTTAAAAAAAAAAATCAACTGAATGGTTAACTTACCTTATCAACATCTGGTCGCTCCTCTCGATCCACCTGTGGCATTTATATATTAAAATAGTATAGAACAAATTAGAACAACTTCTTAAGTAATCTTCACAAAAATGGTCGAACTGAACAGATTCGAGAGAAGATTGATACAAATCAAAGCAAGACAGAACAGAAAAATAAAAACAATTCAATAAAATGTCATTTGAACTTGCCTTAATGCTAACAAACCAATCGTTCAACAACTTGGCAACCCCCTCATCCTCAAAGGACTCGACCTCCATAACATGACACCTTACCAGTAGTTAAGATTCCCAAAATGTCAGTCCCTCCATTTAAATTCACCATTCAATTCTACACTAGCACTAGGGGTCAAAACTTTACATGACCAGTTGGAGTTGTCATACCAGTGACAAGTGCTGTACCCAACTTTGAATGGAATCGCCATTAATACCATATGCCAACCAGAAGTTAATTACATATACAAAATTTTTAAAATAATATGGAACCAAAACAGCATTTCCAAAGGATAGAACGGAGAGAATTACTTGATAAGAAGATAGGTGCATCTCTCCTCCGTGATTCGGCGAAAGCTTCTTCACCCCATGGATACCAATCAACCTTCAATACGATTATCAGCGATGTAATATCAGTAAAAAAGCAATGAAAGCAACAAAATTTAATCGAGTCAACCCTGTCGAATACCGATAAACGAAAGCAAATCGCAGTATCAAAACAGAAAGCAAATCAAAGGATGCTTTTTCCGCAATCCCAGTACTTTACATCCAAAATTGCCGTTACAATTCATTCTACTCTCGCCTTTTTTTTTTGGTTGCCCGCCCAACATCAGCAGTGAGATAAAGAGTAATAAAATTGAGGAAAGATGAGAACTTTACTGACGGGGTTATGGGCATGTTGCAGAAGATAAGGGCTCTGCTCGGCAGCAAGTCGATTCGTGTACTTGTGGGAACGAGACGTTGAGTGGATGGATGGTTCAGCCATTGCGAGAACCTTGAGAGCGTGAAAGGGTCGAGGGATAACAGGTGAGAAAGGCAAGAGAAGTGAGGGGGAGGGGTAGGGGAATATTCTGGTTGACGATGGTTTTGGTTGGTGAGAAAAAATGCGACGAAGAGAGGATGAGTGCAGGAGGGTGCGGAGCATAGAATTATGGAGAAGCGAAGAGAAAGGAGGGTTGGTGAGGGGAATTGCCATATGTGCGGATGTCTTTGTGTTTTATCAGTAACATAACAGTTGCCAGGTGCAGCTCTTCACTCTTACGGTCTTACCACAAGTGTCTAACCAAATTTTGATCATCTACTGTAATAATAATAGAAACAAAATTTATTACGTAAAGACGGGATAAATTATAAGATTCATTAAATTATAATTTAAATTTATATCTTCTTTTTTATAATTTTTTTTTATAAAACTTCTCCGGTTATTTATCTAACTGGCGTGAGTTCCGTGTCAAATTCTCTTAGAAACGCCAAAAATTGCTCCTCAATGTTCTCAGCTTGGAATTCCCAACTCACCAATCACCGCGCATGTAATGATGTAAACATACTCACTTTCTCCTAACTACCCTATTTAGTACACGTGAGTGAAACTTGGGAAACTTGTGCAAACATTTTGTCTTAATATCTACACATGGAGAAATTTTTAAATACCATAAAATAGTATTCTTAAACTACACTGTTACATATATATATTATATTAATTATATAGTCATCATTATCTTTCATTTTAATTATAAAATTTTATATTTTTAATATTAATTATCATTAATATATAAATAGTAAAAGATAATAATATTCAAAATCACAAAAAATAAATTAGTGATGAAGAATTTGAACTATTTTATACACAAATTTATAATTTTTTTTTATTTTCATATCAAACATACAATAAGCAAATATATATATATATATATATATATATATATATATATATATATATATATATATATATATATATATATATCCATTAAGACCAGACTCCCAATATATGACAAAAAAACAGAGAGAGAGAGAGAGAGAGACCAGGCTCCCAATACGCTCATATAAAGCAGTGAGCACAAAATGCAGAAAGTTAATTGCATCACTTTTCATAATGATCCCAGATGTTTACAAATCGAGTGGTGACTTCCAGTCAAATTATCAACATGAACGAGGGTTTGTGTACTGTATTGAAATGTCACATGTAAAAGTGCCCCATATCTACGCGTCGACAATCAACTGTATGCTGCAAAATGCAAACTTGAGATGACGGGACGCATTCATGAGAACAACAATATGGCAGATCTTCCATTAGTGAGAAAGTAATCCATAAAAATTTTTCCTGCATATCTCGTCCAAGACTAGGATTTTCCAATCACATGGGCAAAATCTGGTCTGCATATCAGCCAGCTGGAGCACCTACAGATTCAGCAAGTTCTTCCAGAAGCTCCTTTTGCTCCACTGCGGCACAAGACTGCAAGAAGAAAGCTTCTCAATGATGCAAAGTCATGTTATCGATAAAGCATTTTCATTCATTCACATTAACTTGTACAAAAGGCAAAGTCTATAGTACACCCTTTTTTTCATGGTAAACTAAAGCGTAGGCAAAGATTCGATCCCAGGATCAAGCAGTCCTAAAAGAGATTTGATGTCACTTGAGCTAAGGTTCTTGGACTATAGCATATCCCTTTTAATTCAGGAACACCGGTGCAACTTTTGATAAGTCATCTAGCGTGTGACATTTGTTGCCGTTTGCGACTTGAGTCTTTTCACTTTGTTCTTTCAGAAGCCCAAGCAGAGTAGGTCCCTGCCTTTGTATATGCTTATTACCGGGTTCGCCATTCTTCACCCTCAGCTGTATTTGTTTTTTAGTATAATTGAACAAATGAAGCCGTTTTTTTGTTGATGTGAATTTCAGTCACAGACCCATCATTAGCATCCAGTAACCTGCTATATTCGTTCTCCCAACATTAAATCCGAATCAAGACTTCCTATGATTGTGGGTGTCTTAAAACCTTCATTTTTTCTCATTGCAAGTGCTTGCCGATGAGACCCATTTCTCACATTCAGCGTCAGTCGAGGTACCAAACAGGAGGGGGGGGGGGGATTAAGGATATGTTTGGACGCTGGAAGATAAAGGGAAGAAATCAAAGGAAAAATGAAGAGAATGAAAGAGAAGAGAACGTGGGTTAAATAATAATTTTCCTTCACTCTGTTTGGATGCATAAAATCCTCCAAAACTGGAGGAACATTGAAATGTTTAGAAAAGTGAACAAGGGAAGATTTCGGAAGATCACATGAATTCCATCATTCTCTTCCCCTCCTTCCATAGAACTCCCACACAGGAGGAATGTTTACCTAAAACCTCCCCTTTCCCTCCCTTCTCCTCTCTTCACCTCAATCCAAACATACTCTAAGGCACTGCTCGTACAACAATTTGCACTCTTATCTCTTGCAGGAGCCTCTGCCACCGACTCCTCCTCCTTCTTTGGATTCTGCTGTGCCTATCTTGGTAGAGGTCTCAGTCCTATCGATGTTGAAGTGCTCTCTGGTATATGTAAAGGTCCTCTCAATGCTGAACTGCTCTCAGGTATATGTATAGGTCTGAATCGATTGAGTCACTAACTACTTACATGCATCTAAATTGTCTAATCTAAACCTGTCTTCATCTAATGGTACCAAAATAAGCCAACTCAAAAATTGCATAGGTGCACATATATTAGTTAATATATACCACATTTCTAAGCATACACTGCAAACAGTCAGACACTAGGAAACACAAGAAAAAAGGAACAAGCTCATGCCAAGAGAAGGGTGCTAGATAATATACCTGAACAGCATTTTCTACATCACCATCAAGAAAAGAGGTGAGCTCAAAGTTCATCTTCAATCTGTGATCAGTAACCCTGTTGTCCTAATCAGAAAAATCAGGTGTCATAAACTGCCAGTAAACAACCATAATCTCATCAGGATAAAATGAAACTTTATAAAACTGTCTAAGCTATTCTACCTCAAACCATTATTCTGAGAGGAACTACATAACTCTAGATCACAGAATCTGATTCACTTCACTCCATGAAAGTGGCTATGATTTATGATAGATCTTAAAAAATAATTTAATGTCATATTTCTTCTCCAATTTTTCTTTCTTACTAAACAGCATCAGCCTTTCTCACTACAATTTATAAAGAAAAAATTATAAGTATAATTTTGGAGGAAGTCTTCTGATTTTGGTTGGGGATGGGAGAGACTAGAGTGGAAGTGTGTGACCATGTGGGATAATATGGAGACTGCCACATTGAGTACCTTATAATTATATGTCCTAATTTTTTCTGCACGAGCACCTGTACCAACCTGTAAATTGAGATAGCATGGCAAAATTTTTTTATTAAATATCCGTTGGCTCACCCATATAGCAAGTACCCAAATAAACTATGACTAATGCAAATCATGAATCATGATAAACAAATACTAAGCATACCAACATTTGATCAAATCCTGACATCCAAATAGGAAATTGAAAATTGAAAATTGAAAATTGAACTGGGGGAGGGGAGAGATGTGCTTATATTTTGTTGGTAAACAAGCAACGACACACAAGTTGGGGTAGTGTGGTTTGCAATTACTGCATTACTGTTCTTGATGCAGTTCTGCTGTGTTTGTTGTTGAATAAAAATCTGGTTATCAAAGAAAACAAAAGGTACGTACATATTTCTTCTGACATATTGCCTATGTATATAATTATGCTGCATATGAATCCAAGGTAATACCGCAATAATGAGACCATGCTGACAATTCTATTATTGCAAAGTAAATTCATAAGAGGGCTGATCCTAGGTTGTCCTTTTAAGGGTAACATACATGTGCTTAAAAAACAATTACAAAGAACCAAAAGAATCAGCATCAACAAGCAAAGGAATCGTATCTACTCCAGCCAAACCAAAAAATCTCACTAGTATTTAGCACACCCACAACAAGAAGGAGCATACCTGTAATTTACGTTGATTTCTTATCGACTCTTGCTGCTCCCTGACCTTAATCTCATATCTGTAAAAATATCATGTATCATTTTGAATGCAACATACGAAAGCAAATAGGTTAAAGACAAACCTCAAAAAAAGTTATACAAGTGTGCTTATAGCATTAGGTCAGTTTTTGCATCATGACCAGAATATCTTTTCTTTCCTCATGTATAATTGAACTCAAGAAAGCATTGGGATATTTATCTTGCAAACATGTATTTAAGAGGCAAAGGAGAAAAAGTTGACAACATTGTTGAAATAAACACAACTCAACAACCACATGGCAAAATTTATGCTTACAGTTTTGCTCGAAGCAACTGAAAAGCACGATTCTTGTTCTGAAGTTGAGTCCTTTCTTCGGTACAAAAGATGCGGATTCCCGTTGGTTTATGGAAAAGATCAATGGCTGTTTCAACCTTGTTAACATTCTGGCCTGCAAGATGTCTTTGCATGAGAAATGATAGAGGAATTTGTATCTTGTTCCAGGAAAAGGAAAGATTGTTTACTTGACTGAAATAGTTTCATGTTCATAGATCATAGATCTATACCTCCAGCACCCCCAGAACGTGCCGTTGTCAGTTCAACATCTTTTGGGTCAATTACCACTTCAACTTCATCAGCCTAGATAAAGATTTAGCATCAGTATGATGGGTCTATAGATTTACATGTTCAGAAAAGAAATAACAGAGATGAACTACATTATCATGATATTTTCGAAGGCAGGCATATCTTTATTCCTTACTGTATCAGTAGGGCTAAAAATTACACTTATTAAAGCACATATAATTTAGGAAAGAAATAATTCAATAAAGCATCAATCTGTAATGTTTAATCACAAAATGAAATCTGCCTTCCACCAGACTAGACAACAAAAATTGAGACAACACCCCATCTATATCTACTTCCTAACAATATAGACTTAAGCTAGCCTCTTTGATGATTCAGATATATCTGTATACAAAAGCAGTAACTTTTTGAATAAAATATCAAATTAACTATTCTCCAAATGCAACGACTTTAAGTAATGCTTCCAAGCCTAGATGTTACAGAGCCATGCATAATTTATTGCTGAAATATATACTCCACCTCTGGCATGATGGCCACTGTTGCAGTAGAAGTATGTACCCGACCCTGTGTTTCTGTTTGAGGAACACGTTGAACTCGGTGGACACCAGACTCATATTTTAATTTACTGTAGACACGATTTCCTTTGATCTCCATCACACACGTTTTGAATCCTCCTTTTTCTGCCTAAAAGATGCCAAAACAAAAAAAAATATACAAATTACAAAAGGAATTAGAAACTATTTTTTTACAGGAGTTTTAGTGAGGAATACCTCAGAGCTTGAGACAAGAGAATACTTCCAAGAATTCCGTTCACTATATCTTTGATACATTCGGACCTGATTTAACATCAAAACAGCATCAAAGGATGCTTCATATTGAACTTCACAATAATGGATTATTCACTAAAAAATTTAAACTAGTATCAAAGGAACTAGTATGAAAGAAAAAGAAATAATGTTTAAATACAGTTAAACAACTCAAATGATTCAGTAACAGGATTATTGTGTGTGTGTGCGAGTGAGTACTTTATGCATTCTGCATGCAAGACCTATGGACGTAATGTTATCCACTTTTGGCCATAACCAACATTGTACTTAGCATTGATCAAGGCATGTCCTATTTACAACCCATGGGTTAGAAAGGACAAAATGAAACATGTACCTACAAGATCACCAGCCCATAGTCCAGCCTCATCACCACCAGTACCTGCTCGTACTGCAAAAGTGAATGATACTAATCCTTAGAGCTAGAAAAATTAAATGAAACATATGGAGATAATAATATATCAATATGTTAAGCTCAGCTATCTAGAAATTCTAAATGTTGCTTCAATGAGGTGTAGAAGATAAAAACGGGGGGACAGCCAGAAATTATGCCACTCCCTGTGTGAGGTATAAGTGAAATCAATATGTACCCACCCCTCCAACTGGAAAACTCAAAAACAGTAGCACTATTCAATTGTAACCATTCAATCCAGTTATCCACAAATGATGTTGCTACATAAGCATTATCAAATCCTTACGTTTATCAACTTAATGGATTCTTTAATTTGATATATTTGCTGTCTTTCCCATAATTAAAATGCAAATAATATTTTAAATTTTTTAGAAATTAGTTTCATATTGCTCTGGCATAAGTCTCAGTCATGAAACGTTTAACAAACCCATAAAGTAAAATCATTTGGCTCCAAAAAAATACTGTAAAGGAGATAATTTATAATTTACCTTCAAGCATTATGTTTCTTGCATCCAAAGGATCACTGGGAAGCAGTAACACCTATCATTGTGTAAGACAACATTAATGATTTTCTAAAAATTGAGGGAAATGGGAAGAGAGAGAGAGAGAGAGAGAGAGAGAGAGAGAGGGAGGGAGGAATGCTAAAAGAGAATTAAAATTCCTCTAAATGGTTTTGAAATTTCAGCACTGGTTGTTAAAATTCTATGAAGATATCTCAGGTCGACATTTTGTATTGATGATTGCTAGCAAGTTGATACAGACATTGGTATCGAACTAGCAAGTAAAAATGACATATTCCTTAGGGCAAGAAATATTGAGAAGAAGATTATGATGTTCTGGATGAGCATACAAGAGACTTTGCTCGTTAGGGAATTGGAGATTAAAACGCAAGCAGCGATAGAATTTCACGTAAAAATGTAACTTGTGATACAAAGTAAAAGACAAACCTTAAGCTTGTCTTCAAGCTCTGTGAGTTGCCTGGACAAAGAGTCGATTTCATAAGATATCATTTCTGCCATATCCTCATCATTGCCATCATCCTTTGCTAAAGCTAACATTATGATTAAGAAGAGTTGGAAAAAGAATTATTATCAATCAACCCTTCATTAGTCTAAAATGGCCGTAAAAAGGATCAGCAACTGAGAGCAAACCTTTGGTTTCTTCTAGCAGCTTCTCACAGTCTTTAAATCTCTTGTACGTTGACACAACCTGATACATTTAATATTACATAAAAACGGTGTCAATGGGAGGGTCCATCTGGACTTGGGCATGATAAGTAGCATATAAATTACAGTACCTCGTCAAGCTCTGCCACTGATTGTGCCAACTTTTGGTACTCACTGGGATTAGACACAACGTCTGGATCAGCAAGCTTGACCTGCATATTTTATTGGCAATGGCTTCAAATACATGATAAAAGAATACACGGACAATACATCAATCAGATATATTAATAAACTAACTCCTTCGAATCAGATATACCAATTACCAAATAAGGAGACAAGGGGACATTCCTGATAAAATAGGTACTTTTAGCATGCAAAACATATCAGATGCAGTAAAATATATAGATGGGTTAGTCTCCAAGGACAAACTAGCATCACAGCTAGAACCTATAATTGTAGAGTAAAAATTGTTTGCAGAAAATGGGACTGCGGGAGCATACCGATAATTCTTTCCAGGTCTTCTCAGCGGATTCCAGCTTCGTTATCAAATAAGGTTCCTACAATCAGCACAAATAAGCAATACGAGAATGGATAACTCTGCCCCAAGTTGAAGTGATAAAAACTACGGACCCTGTAAGGTTTGCCAGAAAATGTCGAAAATCTCTTTACCCAGTTTTCCCCCAAACATCCTCCATCAAAACAAAGAATGAAATTTAGTATCTTTCATTATTTTCCTAATATAAGAATCCCGTACCGCCATGCACGCGATTCTTGGAACCCTGCGAGTGGTGCTCGGTAGAACAGTGACGCATCTTTTCATCAATTGATGAAGGGGACGGTGAATTACGGGGACTGGGTGGCGGCGGGTGGCACATAATCGAGCCGCGAAGCTCGTCGTGAAGATACTCATGGGCGGAGCCGGGGGAGATACAGAAGACGCGCGCCAAGAAAGCAATGCTATCAGTATCAGTATCAGATAAAGAAGCGGAAGCGACAATAAGATAGACTCGTTTGTGCTTGGATGAGATACATCTTCTGTTTGGTGATATCCTGATAATCTTGGTTTGAGCCTTTTTAGTTTTAACTTTGAATATCTGTTCAAGTGTAATCCGTTGTTTGGATACTGGTCTTTTTTTTTTTATACTTTAAATAATTTGTAATTAAAATTTTATTAAAAAATTTTAAACAAAAATAATAATTTTTTAAAATTAATCAAAACTAAATATTCACTATCTATAAATGAGGATAGCAATATAGCATAAAATCAACGTCGTGCGAACATCTTTCCAATGTAGTTGTTATTGTATCTTATAAGTACTGATATCTGTCATCACTTATCAAATATTTATTAATTATTATTTTATAACTAATAATAAATAAATATTTAATAATTTATTAAAAATATTGATATCTTCATAAAAATAAGTATTTAAATAACTTTTTTAAATATTATTTTTTTTAATTATAAATATTTTCACATAATTTAATTAATTTAAAGAATTTAATAAACTTAATTTTTTTAAATTATAAATAATAATAATATAATTCTCTTATGAGATATAACTTTTAAAAATTTAATTACAATTTTTATATTTAAAAACATAACTTACTTTTATTATATTAATACTCTTATTCCGTCAACTACTAACTTTAACCCATTTAAACTTATATTTATTGAAGTCATTCAACTGAAATTTCATGAAATAGTGAGTTTCAATTTTGAAATTTCATGCTCTGCCCTGATGTAATGAATCCTCCTTTCACCAAACGAATAAAAAATTCAACCATTCTTCTTTTTTCCTTTTAAATATTTTTGGATAAAATACATAAATATCTATTTAAGTTTTGGTGAGTTACACATGTACTATTTCAACAATTAAAAGTTACTATTAATTACTTAAACTTTTTAATTAATAACAATTAAATTTTTCATTCAAATTACTGTTAACTTTAATCGATTAAGTAATCTCACGTGAATATCACAATTTTTTAAATAATTAATAAAATAAAATTATTTTAAATCACTTTGTAATTAATATTATTTTAATTATTTTTTCATCGGAAAAACAAACAGAATGTTTGGATCAAAATCAAAATTGAATGCTTCCTAAATCAAATTGGAAGTTAGGGTTTAAGGAAATTGACCTGAGACTCCATTCGTAGCTTTATTTGGCATCTCGCAACAGCCTCAGGTAAATCCTCTTCAATTCGTCATTTTTGTTTCGTAGGTTTGATTTGTAGGCTGTATGCTTGATGATTTGTGGGTTTGTTCTGTGGTTTGATTTGTTGTTTTCATGGTTTTGATTCGTGGGTTTGTTTCTTTATTATTGGTATTATGGTATAGAAGTCTGGATTTAAGTTTTAAGGCCAAGCAACCAAGCTTGTCGCTGACCTAAAATTGTAAGATTCATTTGAAAGACAAAAGGAGATAATGCAAAAAGAGGACGCCAGGCCTACGTCATTGTGAAACCCCATAAAAAAAATTCTCAAATTGAGATTTAAGATTATTTAAGGATTGTGTGATTTTGAACTATAGCTTGGGCAGCACCTGCAACTTACTCTTATTTTCATCTGATAAAATTAAAGTGGACTACATGGAGACAAGTTTCCAAGTCACCTAAACTAGTAACCATGTATAAGGGTGATGTGCTGTCAAGGTCTGGGGAGGACAATTGCTGTACTATTTTAAATTTACCAATTGCTGTCGAGCATGTAGGCTTGAATATTCTATTAGAGAATATTGTAATCAGTTGTGGAAGTCAATTAGCCAAAGACATAAGTTATTAGAGAATATTGTATAGTGATTGCCTAGTTCTGCACCCGTGTCATACACTAGTTGTATATTATATCAAAATATAATATTAGTAGTAGTTTACTTGTGTTATGTATTATGGAATAATAAGCTGCAGATAATTTAAAACAAAAGCTTAAATTCATTAATATATTAATTTATATTTAAATTAGTTTATTTTACATTATAAAAAACACTTTTAAAGTCAAAAACTCTCTTAAGAATTTTGATTAAAGGTTTTTGTGAAAGTAAAACAAACAAGATTTTCTTAAAATTTTTCCTCCTTTTCCTTATAGATTTGAACGTTGAATCTTTGACACTACATGGTCTGCAACCGATTTGAGGGGGGACGAAATGAGCACATCAGGTATTATATATGTTTGCTCTTATGTTATTCTATCTGTTTGCTCAATATTTCTGTTACTTTCTAGTGGTGACTCTTTATTGTTCATTTGTGTGTGTGTATTTTGTAGCTTTTCACTTGATAACAACTGAATTCTATCATGGGGGGAAATTTCGAAAGAAACCAAATATTAAGCTACGAAGGGGGAATAAAGGATGTGACATTGGGAGTAGATGTTGATTGCCTAACTATTCTGGATTTTCAAAAAGACGCATCTAATTTGGGATATAAGAATGTGATAGGTTTCTATTATAAGTATCCTCATGAATCATATGCTGAAGGTAGTAAGGTGCTATCTTCTGATAAGCACTTGTTGGAGATAGCCAAGATTATGAAAGAAAATGGCTACATGGTACTTGAAGTCTATACTGAGCACAAGGTGGAGCAACATGATGAATTCCAGTCATTGTTGTTGCATGCTCCTACCCAAGAATCTAATGTGAATGAAGATGGAAATCTAAGAGAATTGCCACTTCAGACTGAAATTGACAGTGATGATGATGCCTCATATAATCCGAATAATGAAGATGAAGACACTACAAGTGAAGATTTGTCAGAACTTGATGATATTTCAGATGAAGAAGGTGATGACATTTATGATGGAAAAAAAAGGGAATGCCAAACAAGTCCACAAGGAGGTTAATAGGTGGTTTTATAACAAAAATCAGCCACCCACAACAGCAAAGCATGGACAAAATGAAGAGAAATTGTCTGATTATGCAGACAGTGACGATTTGAGAAGCTTGGATGGGAGTGGGAGCTCTGATGATGAACGGCAGCCAAAATTCAAAGAGTTCAATGAGAAGACAGATTTAAAAGGGATGGTGCATCTTGAAGTTGGTATGAAATTTGATTCTGTTCTCACCTTGAGGAAGGCATTGAGGGAATGGACAGTGCAAAGAGGTTATGACTTCAAGTACAAACATAACGAGACTAGTAGACTTACTGCAGTGTGCGCTTTGGGATGTGGTTGGAGAATACATGCCTCCCATTCAAATGATGGTGAATCATTTCAGATTAAGAGCTTCTTTTCAAAGCATGATTGTGGGAGGCATTATGAGAATAAAAGAGTTAATTTAGACTGGGTAGCTAGGAAGTACTTGAGTTCTTTAGAGATTGTGCTGCTTGGGATTTAATTTCACACAAGAATGCAGTACAGAGGGATTATAAAGTTTTTATTTCCTTTGATGTAGCTTATAGAGCTAAAAAGAAAGCACTTAAAATAATCAATGGAGATGAAGATAAACAATTTGGTAAGTTATGGAGATACTGTGCTGCCATAAGAAAATATAATGTTGGTAGCTCAATGTTTGTGAAGGCAACACAGGCTATATTTCAGAGAATCTACGTGTCTTGATGCATGCAAGAGAGGCTTTATATCAGCTTGCAGACCACTAATAGGTGTTGACGGATGCCATTTAAAGGGTAGATTTCCTGGACAATTGCTATGTGCTGTTGGCAAGGATGCCAATGAAAACATGTTTCCAATAGCTTGGGCAATTGTTGAAGTAGAGAACAAGGCATCATGGACATGGTTTCTTGCATTACTGCTTGAAGATATTGGACCAGTTGAGGAAATGGGTTGGACTTTTATGTCTGACCAACAAAAGGTAACCACTAATCTTCTATAGGTATGATTTCTTTGTAATTTTCAATGCTGCACTAATCCTTTTTTTTTGGGGTCTAATATTTAGGGGTTACTAGAGACATTTAAGGACATAATGCCTAATACAGACCACAGGTTCTGTGTTAGGCATCTTTATAACAACTTCAAGAAGGAATTCAAAGGGAAAGTGCTTAAGGATTTGATGTGGACTGCAGCAAGGTACTGTAAGGTTGAATACCATAATGAATACGTGAAGAAGTTGCAGCAAGTTGATGAAAAGGCTTACCAATGGTTGAAAAGGCTAGATCCGAAGACATGGTGTAGGTATGCCCATAATCCTATGGTTAAATGTCATATGCTTCTTAACAATATATCTGAAACTTTTAATTCCTATATTAAAGAGGCTAGAGATAAGCCCATTATTACTATGTTAGAGATGATAAGGAGGATGTTGATGAAGCGATTTCATAATAAAAGGGATGGTATGACTACTTACAGCAGTCCTTAACTCCTAGAATTTTAGAGAAGTTAGAGAAAATCAAAGAGGCCAGCATGAATTTCATATGTGAAGTTGGAGGACCAAGAACCTTTGAGGTAAGGGATTGTTGGGGAGGTACCAATGTTGTTGACTTGGCTAATAGGACTTGTAGAAAATGGGATTTAACAGGTATTCCAAGTGCACATACTGTTTCTGCAATCTATTTGGACAAAGGGAGACCAGAGAGCTATGTGGACTACATATACTCCAAAGAATCATTCTTGAAAGCCTATGAGAGCCATATTCACCCAGTACCTGGTGAGGATATGTGGCCAGAGGCAAACTATGCTGAGATCCAGCCACCTGCAATGAAAAATATGCCTGGAAGACCAAAAAAGAAGAGGATTAGAGAGGAAGGAGAACCTAATAATCCTTACAAAATGACCAAGAAAGGAAGCAAGCTCAAGTGTGGGAACTGCCGATCGTTGGGACATAATGCAAGATCTTGCAAGGAACCTACAAATCCTAACAGGAAGATACACAAGAAATATCCAAGGAAAACAAAGTTATTTCAATCTTGCCATAAATTTAGTTCATTTTGTAAGGACTATTGTGGTTATGCAAATTCAATTGCTCACAGGTACAGCAAGATGGACATGGCCAAACAGAGGGTGAAGAAGCTCCAAAGAAGACTCGTACACCTTCAATAAGGATGCAATTCAAATCAAGTAGGGGTAAACCAAGCCAAGACCCGACAAGCATTGCTGACACTTCAAGTACAGCACCTAGAGGTGGACCTGTGCCATCAAGTGGCCCACAAAGAAAAGTTCAAAAATAGTGAAGGTGACCCACAAATGGACAGCAGTCTTAACTATGGAATTTTTTAGGGAATGGCTTCGAGGCATCAAATTTTAGTTATATATGTCAAGAATGGGTGTTTTTTGGATGTTTGTGATCTTATTGAGTTTCTTGCAGTTTTTTTTCTTTGGTACAAAGAGTTTCTTATAGTATTAACTTTCTGGATTTTTGCTTTTTGGAATATCTTATGGACATCCAGTTTTAGATATATAGATATAAAAAGCTATTGATGGTTTCTGGTTTTTAATTTGGTTTTTAGTCTCTCTATATCCAATCATTACACTTCCTACTGTGGATTTCATTTCAATTTGATTTCCCCTTGTCGCAATAGGGGGTGCAATTTGGGAGATCAAATGGAAACCTCTTGCGGCTTGCATTGGTGGAAATTTAGGTAAACCAAATTAATACCCATATGACGTATTCTGATTGAATGCTGGAATCGCAGGAGTTGCGATTTCCTTGGTACAATTTGGGAAAGCTCAATTGAAACTCCGAATGGGTTTGGTTCTGCGATCAAAATTTGTTATTTAGTTTTAATTTTTTAATTATTAATGATGAAATAAATATTAATTATAAAATAATTTTATTTTATCAATTATTTAAAAAATCATAAAAAATATTTTGAAAGGTCATGTGATATTCACATGAGATTACATCATCACTTAAAATTAACAGCAATTTGGATGGAAAACTTGATTGATACAAATTAAAAAGTTTAAGTAGTTAATAGTAATTTTTAATTGTTGATGGGTGTATATGTAACTCATCCAAACTTAAATGGATTAAAGTTAACACTTAACAGCAATTTGGATGTAAAATTTCATTGTTACAAATTAAAAAGTTTAAGCAGTTAATATTAACTTTTAATTATTGAGGGGTGTATATGTAATTCACTTAAACTTAAAGGGGTGTTTATGCATTTTACCCAATATTTTTGTATTCCTTCATTCCTTCCTCAGGCAAAGTTTCCTGCCCTCACGATTATTGCAGTCATTCCCTTCACTACAAGCTGTTAGTTTCATTTATTGTTTTACATGTTAAAACTTAAAGTACAGAAGAAAAACTCATTTCAAATGACTAATTTGTGAAAAAAAAAAGCTTCACGACTTAAATATCACGCCGTGTCTCTTTACTTGCTTAATATAAAACATTACAAGGGATTCAAACTCACACTAACACAATTAGTGTAGAAGTTCATCGTCACCATAGTTGAGCTTCACTGGCTTCTAACAACAAATTTGTTTGTTGAAAGAGAAAGTAAACGTTATCTGAGTAGTTTACTTTTAAAACATAGTACACGGCAGTGGTTTTTTGTGCATAATTTTCATATCACTCTTTTTTTTTTAATAAAAACATTTATTTTTGTATGAGATCCACACCTCTCAAGATTCGTCTGTTAACAAATTGTAATCAATCGTGTGTAAAAATTTAAATAATATAAAAATAATAAAACAAACTATAATATGTCTTATAAGAGTACCAACTTTTAAAATAGAGTATATTATAATACAATTTTTGAAAAATGAAGCAAGATGATCCGGTTTATGTTTGGTACTTACTTATTTAAAAAAACGTTTTTTTTAATAAAATTTTAATTATAAATTATTTTAAATATAAAATAAATTAATAGAAAAACAAACTTGTGCCATGTTTTACCTTTTACGACATATTTCTGTTACGGATCATGATCACCATTGAAAATTAGCAAGCATCGAAGAATGACGCCACCACTTAGGAACAAGTGACCAAAGCTTAGTCAAATCATAAGCTATAATTTATTGAAAAGCCATTACATTCCAAGCCCAATTCAGGGTTTATAGCATGGAAAACTAATAGATTCTTAAATACTTTTTATTGTACTAACTTTTACGCTATTAATGATTAGTTGATCAGGGTTTATATTAAAATACATTTAATAACAAATTAACAATTAAAAATATAAAAAAAATCAAAACTATTATATAATATGATTACACATGTTTTAACTTTTAAGGAAGGCAATGCTTGTGTGGATTTCCATACCAAACATAATCTTCTAATCGTTTTTCCTCCAAGACTTCTATCTACTTCTGTACGTCGTCTTCATTCTTCAACAATAGCAGCTAGCCCATAGCCCCTTTGGTTTTTTCCCCCCACTTCTATATAAAAAATAAAATAAATTTATATTTTCTTAATCTATCTTTTTAATAATTTTTTAATCATTAAATAATTTTTTTATATTTTTAAAATATTAAATACTTTATTTTTTATTTGATATTTATTTTATTAAGTATTAAAAGCCCTTTTAATATAAAAAAATAATAAAATAAAATAAAAATAATTTTTTTATATTTTAATTTTAAAAATTTTATAATATTCATTCAATTCAATTCTTTTTTATTTATATCATATCAAACATATTATAAAAAAATTATTAAAAATAAATTTTAAAAAGATATAACAAAACTCAAAAAGATATTTTTAATAAAATGATAGAGGAATACTCAATTCAGATAGGTAAATCAATTTAGTTTGTTTGAGCTAGAATTTTAAGTTGAATAGAACCAATCCAATAAAAAAATGAGATTATTAAAAATTTGTTTGATTTAAAATCTTATTTGATTCAATGAGCCAATTTGGAAAATAAACCAAATTACATGAATTAAATCATATTAATTTAAGATCCATTTGTTTTTGCCTGAGGATCAGTGTTAAGAGCTGCATTTAAAAAAAGTAATAAATTTTGTTTGACTAAATGTGCATTTGCGTTTCGCAGAAACCAAAATAAATAAGTAATTAAATTTTGGGTTAAGTCAATTTTTTTGGTTAGCCTAACTAAAATAGAACAATTTTTATTTTAAGCCCCACTCACATAAAGTAACAGGTCTAAGACTCAATTCAGTGATCCTTACATAATTACGGTAGTTCCAAATATGACATCAAATAATTCCAAATTCCCTTTGAAACTCTACCCTTTATATAAAGAAAAAGGAAAAGAAAAAAAAGGACCAGCACCAAGCCTCAGTCCAATTTGAACAGACCAATCAAAAGCGGGCGACTGTAAGTTAAAATGACAAATTTGTCCCATTCATATTCCCCTTAGAAGCGTAATATCAAATCCCGCTTTTGTCACATCCGCGAACCCCCGCTAACCAAATCCCTCCCATTCCATCAAGAAATGTTGGAATCCGAAGGACATTTGCGTCATTTCAACGAGGGCGAGTGTCGGTTACTCCCCACTTTTCCCCTTTCAAAAAAATTAACATTTTGCAGGTGCGCCATTTGGCGGGTACGCACCCCGCACTCACATAAGGAAAAATTACAAATAGACAAAAAAAAAAAGAGAGAGAGAGAGAGAGAGAGAGAAAATCGAGGTCAGGGAAAAGCCCGAACCAGACCGTACAGTCCGGGAGAGAGAGAGCACAGGCTCTGTTACAGTGAAACCCATCTCTGTCTCTCGGATTCGCGACGCCAACCGAGCGAGGAAGACGACCCATCCGATCTTCCAGAACATTCTAGAGCACTCTAGAATCCTTGTGAAGAAAACACGTCCCCTTTCCTTCCCGTATAGTGTGTAAGTTGTACAGGACCCCCCTCCACCAACCGGAAACCCGTTCCCATGGACTTGTACGGACGGAACCCGGCGAGGAATGGCTCGGACCCGCCCAATCAATCTGAATGGCGCTCCGCCGCCGGCGCCGACACTGAACTGGAAGGTGGCCCCGTCAAACTACGTGCTTCGTCTCGTCTCCTTTTGTCTCGTCTGATTTCTCGTTTGTCTGATGCGGTTCTGTTAGGGTTTCCTTAGTGTGGAGGTTCAAGTTAGGGGTTCGTCCTGATTTGTGTTTTAATTTCGGTGCTGGTGCAGAATCGATGTGGCATTTAACACTCGGTAGCAGCGAATCGTACCCGGAGCGACCCGGCGTACCCAATTGTGTGTATTACATGCGAACCGGGTACTGTGGATATGGTAGCAGGTGTCGTTACAATCATCCCCGTGATCGTGCTGCGGTAACCCTTTGATCATTATAAAATATCTGCATTAGGTTCGATGGAAGTGTCTCCTTTGCATATTGCTGGCTTTAGGATTATGTGTTGAACTGTTGATGTTCGATTGTTCACTTATCATGTAGTTAAGGTTTTTTTGGGAAGTTTTTAAATAAACATTTTTTTAATATTAGTTGAAATTTTTTTTTTCTTGGAGAAACGGAATTGAATTCTGAATTCGTCAATGTGGAGTGATCTTTCAAATGAGAATCCAGTTGAGTGGGTAAATTTGTTTCGTCTTGCATAAATCCAAGTTAGTAAGGAAAAGGGATTAGACGAATGTAGATGATTGCATCTAATTAAGAAAAATATGATTGCGTAAGTGTATGAACATGAATTGAGTCAAATAATGCTCAGGTTGCTGCAGCTGTAAGAGCGACAGGGGAGTACCCAGAACGGGTGGGGGAACCTCCATGTCAGGTATAGTTTTTTATGATCTCTTCAATGTATCTTATTTTTCCATTTTTGTTGGCCCTTTGTTGGGGTCTTTACATTATGTCTTCTGGTTATACTAATTATGGATCTCTTCTGACGAGCAGTATTATTTAAAAACTGGAACATGTAAATTTGGCGCATCCTGTAAATTCCACCACCCAAAACATGGAGGTGGATCTATAAGCCAAGCTCCACTAAATATTTATGGATACCCTTTACGGCCGGTTTGACTCTACTTTTTCTTTTTCTTCTCCCTCATTTAAGTAACAGCAAATTATTCAATGGTTAAACCATGTCTTATTTTCAACAGGGTGAGAAAGAATGCTCCTACTATTTGAAAACGGGGCAGTGCAAATTTGGTATAACTTGTAAATTCCATCATCCTCAACCTGCTGGCACATCATTACCAGCTTCTGCACCTCAATTTTATCAACAGGTGCAGTCTCCTACAGGTCCTCTGCCTGAACAGTATGGGGGAGCATCCACGAGCTTGAGAGTGGCTAGGCCTCCGATATTACCA
This sequence comes from Castanospermum australe, assembly GCA_019955255.1. NCBI lineage: Eukaryota > Viridiplantae > Streptophyta > Magnoliopsida > Fabales > Fabaceae > Castanospermum > Castanospermum australe. The sequence goes on from NSJW01000066.1 coordinate 26,943, forward strand.
CCTGGTTCATATGTACAAGGGGCTTATGGTCCTGTGCTTCTTTCCCCAGGGGTTGTTCCATTTCCTGGATGGAGTCCTTATTCGGTGAGAGAGAAATATATTTACTCTGAAATATGGCAAACAGTCTTATGCTTGTCTTTGCTTTAGCAGTTAATTTCTTGTGGTGTTGTTAAATTGGTGCAGGCACCTGTAAGTCCTGTGCTATCTCCTGGTGCTCAACCTGCTGTTGGGGCTACTTCTCTGTATGGAGTGACCCAGTTGTCTTCATCAACATCAGCTTTTGCTAGACCATATACTCCTCTGCCCTCTTCTACTGGTCGTTCAGGCAGCAACCAGAAGGAACAAATATTTCCTGAAAGACCTGGTGAACCTGAATGCCAATACTATCTGAGAACAGGGGACTGTAAATTTGGATTAACTTGTCGATATCATCATCCTCGGGACCAGTTTGTGACAAGGCCGCTTCTCAGCCCTATTGGTCTTCCTTTACGTCCGGTAAGTATGGTTACTCACTTGATTGGATTGTGTTTAATTTACTGTTTAACACCCTTACATTTAGTTAAATCTCATGTTATATGGTACTTTAAAGTAATAATTTCTGATGTTATACATAGTTTCTTTCAATTGGTTATTCTTACCTTAGCTACTCATTACTAGAGAACCTGTAACTAAACCAGCAGTCAGCAGCAATAAGATATTTTATAATATGCATATTATATGAACCAGATTACGCAAATAATTCTACTTTTTTTGTGTGGCTATTTTGGCAGTTGTAGACTGAATGACTTATTTGCTTAATCTACTCTTTTGCCCTGGAATGTACTGGAGACTTGCAGCTAAGTGTTTTCTGAGACGTCTGATTAGCTATTAATAATTCTGTAGATCTTGGCTCAGTTCATATCACCTTGAGCTTGCAGATTTGTATTTATTGTGGTTCACCAATATTTTTTTCCCCTGAACTTTTGTTACCTCTCAGGATAATTAGCAAAGTAATTGGCTTTGTTTGTACTGTACGCTGATCATAAATTTAAGGGCTTTATACCCTTCTCCCTTTTTAATGACATTTTTTCTGTATTAGAGGGTAAAACATGCATAAGATTTGAAGAAAGTAATTAATTTTCTGTCTTTTCTTGGAGTTGTGTGTGTTAGTAGTTTGTCTGAGACAAGTAAAACACATGAAGAGGAAAAGCTTAATTGTCAACTAGTGTCTCGATGCAAAAGCAGTACTCCTTATTTTTCAGTGCCTATTCAATAATGTGAAAAAGTTAGAAGATATTATGTGAGGGTGTTTCCCTTCTCTCTCCGTCAGTGTGGTGGAACCAATGAAGACCACTTTTCAGTGATTCTGGCCGGCACAGACACACTGAATTCCCATACATTGAACATTATCTCCACCTTTGATCTTGTGGTCACACCTTTTTGGTTGTGTTGTGGTTATCTATGTACATAAAAGCATGAACGTTTGCAAATCAAGTTACTTCTGACGCTGTGTTTAAATTTTTTTCTGTAATATATGTACTCTGCACAGGGATCATGACTAAACTTGCTACTTATTCAGAACCAGTGTTAATAGGGAGTCTAGACAAGCGGCTCTTTTAGTGGATAAGGCCCTGAGGTTATCAAGTGCCCCTGTTTGGCGCTTAAGTCATAACCTGACCTCAGTTGCACTGGGATCAAAGTGGACACAATTAGATCAGGAGTCAGTTATGCTGTTCAACGTTTGCATTGTGCAATTGCAGAATTGGTCCCAGTGTAAAAAAAATGCTTTTTACTTTATTTTCTTAATTAACATGACATTACTGTGACTTGATGCATTCTAAGATTCTGAGATATGAAAGCTTGACATTTTTATCATAAGATTTACTAGCTCGTGACTGTTCTGTATGGGTATCATTTTTTAATGTTTCTTTGGCATAGGAACCCCGAGGTGTTTAGTGCAACCTAGTTCAAAAGTGATTTGTTCCTGCTTTCTTTTGCTTAGTGAAGCTTGGCTGTTAAAGTTGTAGCATGATAGTTTCTATTCTATCTTAAGTAGTGTCTCACATGTTTGGTTTCATACCATGGAGTGGGGGATATGAGATGGAAACATAAGATATGAGCTGGGGAGTGCAGCAGAAATGATGTGGATTCTTCATTAACATTGTTAGTTTTGGTTATGCTCAACTTCCCTCCCTGCCTTTTTTAAGCCATCAGAGCGGGAGGGAGGTGAGAAGCAGTTGAGTATATTATGGAGTTGAAATGCCATTTACACAACACTTGCATGTGCAACTGCCAAAGTGGCTCCATCTGAATTCAGGTGCCCTGCATATACATTTTAGATGCAACAACATATGCGGTTGTGCACAGTTGTGACTGCAACATTTCTGCAAGAAGCATTGTTCATTATGAGTTAGACATTTTTGTCAGTGTACTATTTTAAAAGATGCTAATAATGGTAAGTCACATAGTTCCTGAAAATATGGTGGTTACACATTCACAAGAAGTGCATTCTCCCACTGATGGGACGTTGGCCTTGATGGCACCAGGATGTTCATTGTAAGTTTCTAACAGCCCAGGTTCAAAGCTGGCTGTGGCAAGTTCCCCCTATCCCATTGCTCAACCCTGGTAATTGTAATAGTTGAAAAAAAAAAAAAAACGAAGTGCATTACTCCTCTTCCTTTGAATATTGGATTGGAACTTTCCTAATATTTATATCATTGAATTCTTTCCTCAAAACTCAAATAAGAACCAACAATTGTGATATGCTGAAATATATTTTCGTACACAAATATGATAACTTGATCTTACTAAAGTCAGTTTTGTGGCTTTTTGTTCATGTGCTTGTGTGTGCTAGTGCTGCTCCAGATTTTCATAGCCTTAACTTATGTTGTCATTCTGTTCTGTTAATGTGGTTTGTGATTTTTTTTCCCATTAATGTTTTGTGTGATGCTACCTGCTTGTTGAGAACAAGTGCTGACTGCTGAGAAAGATCATGGTTCCAAAGCCTGCTCTGTGTGTAACATCATGGTTTGAGAGGTCAACATATCCAAGAAACAAAAATAATGGTCTTGAACAGCATTAAATGTTATCAAGATGAATATATAAGATTAAATCATTTTATAATTTAGTGCTCTAGTTAATTGTTATTAATAGCTTCACTTATCAATCCATATCTTTTGTTTTTCATCTCATTAGATAATATTTGTTTGAAGAATTAATTTTCTGAGTTGTGAAAGAAAAAATGTTGCATAAGAAGTTGTTCACTACTCCTTTCTGATTCATACTTGCTTCTTTCTCATTATAACCATACAAATCCAGAATATTAGGTTTCTTTCCATCAAGATCTTTATTTCATCATATTAATGGGATTGTAGATGATAGTTTTGAATAATACTTCAAAATCTTGATTTATGTCTCTTAAATGCATTGGATTTGTATTCAATTAGTTAATCATAAGAGCACTTTAATGCTACATTTTACTGTTAATGTTGGTGTTGTTTTCTTAATTTGAGTTGCTTGTTACCTGTTTCTGCATTGTTTTTACCTTTTAACAAAAGAATAATAGTTCTTAATTACATTCTCATGTTGTGTTGCAGCATTACAATTAATATACTTTCTTCTGGAATTTTTCTTAATTAATTCCTTTTCTAGAAAACAGGGGGTACAACCTTGTGCATTTTATTTGCAAAATGGGCATTGCAAGTTTGGCTCCACATGCAAATTTGACCATCCTTTGGGGTCTATGAGATACAGTCCATCAGCGTCTTCTCTGATTGATATGCCAGTTACTCCATACCCGGTTGGGTCTTTGCTGTCTACCCTGGCACCTTCGATAACATCTTCAGAGCTTCGGCCTGAATTGATGTCGGGTTCAAAAAAGGAATCCTTTTCAACCAGATTACCTTCTTCTGGAAATAATTCCGGTAGTTCTGTCAGTTTGATTTTCTCACAAGGTGGAACCGTCTCACTATCTGATGTGCAACTCTCAAGTCAGAGTTCTGCCCCTCTAAGCAGTAGCAGAAGCACTAGACAAGGTGGTGAGATACGTTGATCAGGCTAACGCAAAGCTAGAAAATGACCCCTTAATATCTATTGGATGCGATTCCACAAGCCTCCATTGCTTCTGTCTATAGTCTCAATTTAGTGGGCATCTAGTTGAAGTTTCCTCCTTACTGTTTAGAATTCATCATCCAACCCTGTTTAGCCTACACTAGGTCATTCTCTTTATGCTCATCTCATTATATTTTATTATCTGAAATAAGCATCAATAGAAACTTCATATGGCCTTTCCTTCCTCGCTTCTGAGTACTATTTACACTCGATTTATGGCATGTCTACGTGTTTGCGAGACACAGCTTAGTTTTTACTCCGTACGAAGTAGTGATAGGGGGGGACATCAGTATTCCTATTGCATTTGAAAACTTCTGCAATTTGGTATACTTCTAACAAGTGTATGCTAATATTTGTCTTCTAATCAATCATTCATCCCTTAAGCACGCACGTTGGACTGCTTTCATTGGTTTCGTCTTGTTTTTCGACGCATCAACATTCTACGAGGGGAAATTCCAAGTCATATCATACTACAATAAGATCGTTTGGATATATTTTTTGGTAAAATATTTTTTTTAAAAAAATATTTTAATATATTTATAAGTGTATTTGGATGTAATATTTTGAAAAAGTAAATGTTAAAAAAATTAATTTATTTTTTTTTTAAATCTATGATATCAAGCTTTTAAAAAAGTAAAAAGTAAAATAATTTAATATAATTTTATGATAAAAATATCTTTTATTTTTTTAAAAAATTATATTTTATATTTTATTTATTTTTTATAAATTTTATTTACATAAACTTTCGTAGGTAATTTTATGAATTATATTTTAAACTATGTAACTTTTAGTTATTGTGTTCTAATATATTAAATTAAATTCTGATTTCAATGACTATACTACTTAGAGAAAGTAAAATAGAATAACATTAGCAACATATTATTACGCCTTTGGGTACATATTTAAATATGTTATTACCTCATATTTTATTTTTCATAATGCTGTTATCATGATATACTTAAAAATTTTACTGTTTCTATTATGCTAACTCATTTAATCATATCTTACATATCATAATTCATCATATATTATATTTGGATGTCTTTTTTAGTAATTTTGATATAAATTAAGTGTTTATATTCTTTTTTATTTAAATAAACTTAATTTTTTTTATTATTTAAAAATATTTTTTAAATATTATATCTAAATATAAAATTATTTTTTTAAAAAAATAAATCTACTAAAATAAGGTATATAAAAAAATATTTTTTTATAAAACTTATTCAAACAAGCCCAATATCTCCATTTTTTTTTGGGATAATCTTGGGTAAAATATGGGAATGGATTCTTTTAAAGCTACTGAACCTTGGAAAAAGCAAGTAGATTTTTCAAAAGTGCACGAGTTCTAGCCTATAACTTCTGAGGCGTACGGCAACCGAAAATTCATAGAGCTTGATGAAGCATTGAATCTGTTCTAATGAACAAATAAGTCTTAATTTCCGAATGAAAGGATTTGTTGGGTAATTGTTTCTATCCAAATCCATGTCCAGATGTAGGAAGCTAGTATTTGAGTTCAGACTATTTTTGGAGCATGCTTTTATAAGAATGAAAAAATGAAGACAAACAATTGAGAGGTACAAATTATAAGTATATTCTTAATTGAACAATGATGAAAAGGAATTAAACCACCGTGTGCACTGACCCTTTTCCCTCTGCTTAGCTTGCTTTCAGGAAGAAAAGGTTAAAAGCCAAAGACGGCGTCTTCATTCATGAATCATGCAGCAGGGTACTCGACACTGGCCAAGGACAACGTTCTCCAAGTTCAAGGCGAGAGCAGAAGCATCTTTTGGCTAGTTCTCCCTCGTTATGTGACTCTGAGATTTACAATATTTCCACAACCCGACTATCTTCTTTCTTTGTTTTCCCTTTTTCTTGGGGATTCCCTTTCAACGGAAGGCAACAAATTCCATTCAAATAGACAGAGCAAGTCACGCCAATCCTACTGATTTTCTTTCTCTTTCTTTCTTTCTTTTTTTTTTTTTTTGACATGGAAAGTATAACCAATCAGATCGGGAAGAGGATACGTTTGTAACTTTGTAAGGTTCAAATTATGAAATTGACTTATATATATATATATATATATATATATATATATAAGTCAGAGGGTGTTATAATCTTTTTTATAGAATTTCACTGCAAAATTTTGGCATATGTGGGTCAAATGCAAAAGCGATCTCGTACAGCAGGTATTATTACTAGAAGTCTAGAACATTACCCAATGTTTTATTTTATTTTTACTGTAAAGCAATTTCGATATTATTTTACCTATAATAACAACAACTTTAAGAAAAAAAATTAAAACCTGATTATTGTTGATCAAAATGTTTGTAAAGACGCAGTATCAACATTCTTTCGAGACTAAAAAAAATACGGGAGTACACGTGTGCCATTTGAGAATCAATGATAAAGAAAACTTTCGATAATTAACCTCAGAAGTCATCTATCTAACCACGTTTGAGTGAAGGTAAATACTCATAGCTAACGAGAAAATTAATTTTCGATAACTTACACCTGAGCAAACTATTTAATCCATGTTCTGGCAAAGGTAAATGCTAAAGGGAATGGACACGCACAAAAGAGTTAAATGTGAGATACTCCACCTGAAATAATGATGAGGCTTACAAGTAGGTCATAAAAAATATGAATGCATATTAGCCTTTTAGTGTGGGCTAATAACATGTTATTTCAAGAGTTTAAAATTAAATAAAATAATAATGTAATTATTAATTAAAGATGGTGGGTCAAGAACAGGTTTTCTGATTAATGCTAAGTCTTCCTAAAAAACCAGTCTAACATTTTTCTAATTACTTAAAACATAGAACATTAAATGAAAAGTTACAAGAATTTAATATCTTAAAAATTCAAAAAGCATTTAACTTTTTTTTTTGAAATAATTAAGAGAATTGTCATCATGATTCATTATGAGAATCTTGAATTTATCTTTTTAGGTGGAGTTTAAAAATTTGAGTAATGTCAAATTTTCCTAAACTTACCTAATAATATTTTTTAATATTTAATGAAAAATTATTAAATGAAGAAATATTTTATATCTTGAGAATTAAATTAAACAATATTTAATATTTGTTATTCAATAAGTAAGAGGCTTATTATAATGGTTGTTTATATAGACATTTAATCTTTTAAAAATATTTAGGTAACATGATTAAAATATGTGAAAGTTTTATTTAAAAAAGAATTAGTTGATGGAAGACTCAATAATTAGGCAAATCCGTTGAATGGATAGGCACAGCACGCATGCTTATATTATTATAATAATGACGATGCGATTGCTCCAGCATCCTATGCTATAAGAATCTAGATTGGCCCATGAAATTTGTTAGAGAAGGCCCACATTGGGCCCAGACATATCAATTCAAAATTACTTTGTTAAAAAGGAACATGAAGCAAGCCCAATCATAGAGAAGTTCTTTCACGCTCTTGAAACATAATAAATATATATTTTAAAAAATATTTTTATAATTAATTATAAAAAAATTTATATAAATTTTATATTAATAATTTAAAATTAATAATAAAAATACTTTTAAAATATATATTTATTGTGCCTTAAGAACACACATATAAATTTTATATTAATAATTTAAAAATTAATAATAAAAAATACTTCTTAAAATATATATTTATTGTGCCTTAAGAACACACTAATTTCTTTACAGCATGACATGATAATCTTATGCTTGTCCTCTCCTCTCTCTCCCATTTTGACCATTCTAATTTTTCCAAACAACGACATGAATGATAAGAGTTGTTACATCATGTTTATTACAGAACACAGTTAATTCATGGTTATTCAATAGAATAATCAATTCTCATGTTTGTTAGAAAAAAAGTATAAAATGTTAATTTATTCTATGTCTCATTATGCAATTGAACCTCATAATGAATACAAGGTTAGCAGCATATATACTACATGAATGCAGTCAAGTATATATAGGGCTCATGCACATGCAGGGGATGCAAGGTAGAATTTGAGTGGGGTCGCATGTTCACTGCCCTTCATGATTGTGATCACCATCTTTCCACACAAGCACTTATGGTATGTGTTAGTCTCTTTCAAGTTTCATCCCAGAGTGTGAAAAAGAGAGGAAAAAAAAATCTTTTGCCTGTGGTTCTCCCATTTGTTATCTTTCAATTCTATGGCTGGTATCAGGGCGGAAAAAAAGTTAGGTTTTACTTTAAATAGATCATGTTTATTTAAAACAAAACATTGATCTTGACTTGATTTGTTTTTTAACATGAGTTTTTTTTTGCCCTAGCAAGTAAAAATCTATTTAAAAGCTTAGATTGCATAAACGCTTTTTAAATAAACTGATAGAATTAGGCTTTTAAAATTTTAAATAAACTGAAACATTTAAAATTATTGTATTCTATATAAAATAAATAAATTATATAAATATAAAATTATTAAATTATAAAAATATTATAATTTTTTATTTAGGTTGGCTTATTAGATTGAATAAGTTTTTTTTAAAGGTCTAGACCTCACCTACTTAATTAAATATACATTTTAAAAAAATTTCAGCATAACCTACATAATAAATAGGTGAGACTAAAAGTAAGTTTGGCCATAAGCCATAGATTACTAGACCTATTCACACATTAAAAAGACAAAGGATTCAATGATACAACAATTAAAATTTATATTTTTTTTTGTTAGATAGAAAGTGCGAGCACGGATAAGAGAAGAGGATAAGTGGCTTCATAGAATATTCAAACTTTCGACATCATTATACTTTAGCCTTAAAAGTTGGGGCTGGTATTAGTTGAATTGGGGTTGGTATTAGTTGAATGACAAACTCGATAGCAAAGTTTACACTTTGATAAGGGTGAATAAGATTGAATTGAAAGATAAAAGGGTTACATCCTTTGTAATTTGAAAAAAGTGGTATTAATTTACCAAAAAAAAGTGGTATTATATTATAATTTTTTGCCAAATCAATTATGTCCTTTTAAATGAAGCAAAGCCCATAATTGATTCTTCGCACATCCGTTTCATAATTGATGCCTAGAACTTTTATATTATTCTGCTTTATGATAGAGCCATTAGTTTTCATGAACTTTAACAACCACGAACAAAGCCACTTTCTAAGTTTAAAAAAAGGGAAAACAAAGTTTAGTTGGACATTATATGTTGATATGAATGGTTTTATTATTAATGGAATGCACTTGGCACAAATCAATGCAGATGTGATTCCTAGCTATCTCTCCAGACTCGATACAAGAATCTCCATTGCCTTCTCCTACAAATCAAATATATATCATTTCAAACAAAGAAACACTTCAGTAGAGGAGAAAAAGAAAGAAATGTTTTTTTTTCTTTAAATTTTTCTCTCACGTAAAAGAAGGAAAAGAAAAGTATGGTTTAATTACACGATGATAGTTGTGCTTTGGGATGCCACTCTTCAGCTCTGATACCCCTGATCCACTTTGAAGTTAGACTCCTATAATAAGTGACCAGAATTGACATGAAGGGGGAAAGGAGCAGAAATTATGCTCATACAAGTTTCTTTTACCATTTGACTCTAAAGCTGCTTGCAGTTCTCTGCAGTTTGACAGGAATAAACTGCCGAGTAACATAGGACCACGTGCCACCTGTACATATTTTCTTTGGAAGGAGGGGGGTGTTGGCTGTAAAGCCTGTAATGTTGGTTCAGATACATTGATTCTCTCTAGAAACAAAGTTATATATGACAGGGAATGAAATGAAGGAAGCCACAGCTCACAGCCACTAATCAAAATATCTTAAATTTAGTGTTTAATTTTGCTGGCTACCCACCAGACTCTATTCAGCCATTCAACAAAAGAAAATGATGGCCTCATCATGACCACCAGATCGATGTAATCTTAGAGCATAATTAGTCCAACAGTTGTCACATTGAGTAATTGTGATAACCACATTTAGTGTCTATATCATGAGCCGATATTTATTTAATACAATCGTGTATTGGGGATGACACAAGGTGTGTGGGTTGCAAAACAAATGGGCATTGCTTGATTGAAGCGTGGACTCATTAAGATTAGAATCATTTTGATCTAGAAATTAGCTCTCAAATATTTAGCCCATCTAATTTTATATACACTTCTTTCTCTAATCTTTTTAACGCGGGACTTGTTTACTTTACTGTCACAAACTCGCGTGTTTTTTCCTACACTTTCAACTTTCAAGTAATGGGATTGGAAGTTTGCATCAGGCTAAAATACATGTATTTGAGCTGATTTAATATACCATGGTTCTCATTACAACCTGCAATCCAACTTAACTCATCCTTTTAATTCCCACTTTTGTGAGCTTTACACATAATACAGAGTTAATTTATGCTAATCTTTATGTGGGTAGCTTTCGCTAGCCATTATTACAACTCCCAAAAGCGCTGCAACGCTTCCGGATTCCTGCAATTTCTTAAGACAAAAACCATGTAAAGAAAAGCAAAGTCCACTTTGTCACTACCTTTCACCGAAAAGTGCTAGCACACCTGCGTTTGCCTTGATTTTAGATTAAGTTCATTATAAACACTCATAAAGTATGTTTCAGAGTCATCTCCATTCTTTAGCCCTGCATGGGTTCATGTGACTTTCACTTCACTACAACTTTACACAGACAGGGAGGGAAGAGGCTGAAGATGTGGCCCTCAACTCAGAGAATCTGTCGAAAGAACGATACACACAGTTTTCTTCTGGCTTCGATTTAACTGGTATAACAGGTCGTTGACATAGTCACATCAGTGGCAAGAGTGACAATTCTTAGTGGGGTTGGTGTGGCAGAATTATCACAATTGCCAAGTTTCGTGGAGATGGGAGTTGTAACTGTTGGTGAATTGAAACCCAGTATTTCAGGGAAGAGGGCCTTTCGTCCAAGTTCAAGCATAAGGCATGCCGCTGAATGGTAATCTTCTAGTTCTTGAGTAAGATGTTTTGCTGCATTTAGTGTTGATAGCAATCCTACATATAGCATTTCGATACATTATTGAGGGTGATTTTTCCTTTTCTGAGGCAAAATGAACAAATGCAATGAAGATACAAAAAAAGCCATGCAATTCAACACATTGATCTAATGGATCATATATTACAAAAACAAATCTTTTTTTTTTCTTGTACAGTCATTTTCACAGACCATCCAGTAGATTTTGATCTTATTAGATTGACCACATCTTTGGAATCTAGTGCTCCACGGTAAACTCTCAGCAGTTTCATTTTTTGGGTTTACTGTCTCTTTCCCGTAGGATTCTGAAGGTTAAGTTTTTGAGAAGGAACACCACCAGGGAACCTTTTCTTTTGTCTTGGTGCATCTCATGTGTATTCCTTCAATCTCCCACAATTTCTCATCTGACTCGGTCACAGCCTATCCAAATTTATGGTAGAAAAACAACACTTCAGCATTCATGGTACATGGGTTAAACGCTGAGATTGGCAGATAAAGCTGTGACCTTGACCTTGATGTAGTCCCACCCGACAGCGTTATGGCGCTGCATGGTGAATGTCTACATCTCATCTGTCAGCTATGTAAACGACAATTAATGTTTGTCTGTCAATTATTCTCGTGCTTTTATTATCTTTAGGCCCTAAATGAGTACGGAGATGCTGTAACAAGAGCTCTCCGATGGCTATGGGAACCTTTTGGCTGCACATAGAACAGGACAGACATAAATATCAACCTGACAATACCAGAGTGGCTCAAATGGTTTTCCCTTCTTATCTGTGGTGGTCAATGATTTGGATTCATGGGTTACAGTTACACTACAGGGGCATAACCAGTCCTGCAATATTCAATTTTGACTCGAACTCGTGTATCCATATTGTCTATGTCTGCAGTACTGACTAAGTAGTTTCCCCCAAATTCTGTATTTATTGAGTTGGGTTGGGGCCATTCTCATCTAATATCTTGATCTTGGAAGGTTAAGTTGTCCTTTGGTTTCTGGTGTACAAAGCACATAGATTGAGCTCCGTTTGGTACATTAAATTGCAAATACATGCTGCACGAGGCTCTTTCAAGGTCTTTGATAATTTCTATTTGTTAATATGTATGCCTGCAGTTGTTGCCTTGTATTGAAATTTCCATGTCTATGTCATGCAATGATTCAGCCAGATTCTTTTTTACAGGCCAATATCTGATGTCTCTAGCGATCTTACCATCGAAGTAGGAGCTTCAAGCTTTGCACTTCACAAGGTAAAGGAAACAAGCTATCTTTCTGATAGGTTAATGCATATTTAGCAAAGTTTTCTTAGGTTGACCTTCATATTTGCTAATAAATAGTATGCCTTTTTCTGACTAGGTTTTTTCTTTTTTTTTGCCATCAAGCATATATTTGCCAATCATATATTTTAATATTGATTATTTCATTAATTTATGCATGAGTAACACCTTTGAAGGGAATTTCATGCCTAACATTAGTCCACTAGACATTGACAGCTGGTGATAAAATAATAAACAGAATGCTCCATGCTTTTGCATGGGGCTGACATGCTATGAATTCTTAGTGGCTTCTCTTCATGCCTCAGTTTAAAAAGAAAAAAGAAATAAAAAGGAGAGAAAGACAATATTGCAACAAATCTCTTTGAATAATCTATGAAAATGTGAAGATTGAATGGATGAAATGTGGAACCATGACATGAAAATGAAAACCCAAAGCAAAAGAGATTTTTCACTGTGAACTCAAGTCTTCTGCAACTTTTTCCCCAGTTTCCTCTCGTTTCTCGGAGTGGAAGAATTCGGAAACTGCTGTTAGAAGCAAAAGATTCAAAAGTTTCACGCATAAGCCTCCCAACTGTGCCTGGTGGTGCAGAGGCATTTGAGTTAGCTGCCAAATTCTGCTATGGAATCAATGTCGAGTTCACCCTCTCGAATGTTGCCATGCTACGTTGTGCAGCCCATTTTCTTGAAATGACAGAAGAATTCGCAGAGAAAAACTTGGAGACCCGAGCCGAAGCATATCTAAAGGATACGGTGCTCCCAAGTATAACAAGCACAATTTGTGTTCTTCACCGTTGTGAAACTCTTCTACCCATGTCAGAAGAAATTAACCTTGTTAGCAGGCTAATCAGTGCAATTGCAAATAATGCGTGCAAAGAACAGCTCACCTCTGGCTTGCAAAAACTTGACCACAATTTCCCTTCCAAAACCATCTCAAACATGGAACCAGAAACACCCTCAGATTGGTGGGGAAAATCTTTCAATGTTCTCAATATTGATTTCTTCCAACGAGTTATATCTGTAATGAAGTCAAAGGGACTAAAACAAGACATGATCAGCAAGATTTTGATAAACTATGCACATGATTCTCTTCAGGGGATTGCTGTTAGGGACCCCCAAGTGGTCAAAGGAAGTTCACTTGACTTAGAATTGCAGAAGAAACAAAGGGTAATTATTGAAGCCATAGTTGGCTTACTACCAACTCAATCAAGGAAAAGCCCGGTTCCAATGGCATTTCTCTCAAGTTTGTTGAAAGCTGCGATAGCAGCATCAGCATCAACTGCTTGCAGATCTGATTTGGAGAGGCGAATTGGTCTACAACTTGACCAGGCAATTCTTGAAGACATCCTAATTCCAACAAATTCACATCAAAATACCCACAGCACAATGTATGAATCAGATTCAATTTTGAGGATCTTTTCCATTTTTCTCAACTTGGATGAGGAGGATGACGAAGATAGTCACTTGAGAGATGAAAGCCAAATGATGTATGACTTCGATAGCCCCGGATCTCCGAAGCAAAGCTCAATTCTGAAGGTATCCAAATTATTGGACAATTATCTTGCTGAAGTAGCAATAGACTCAAACTTGTTGCCATCAAAATTCATAGCACTTGCGGAACTGCTTCCAGATCATGCACGTATTGCAAGTGATGGACTCTACAGAGCTGTTGATATCTTCCTTAAGGTGAGAGTTCCTTCTCTGGGTCACTCTTACTCCATTGCAAGTCCTAATCTCTTCGAAAGTACACCATCATTATTGTTGGTTCTAGTTACCAATCTGTTCATTTCCTCATATAGGTTCATCCGAATATAAAGGACTCAGAGCGCTACCGCCTCTGCAAAACCATTGATTGTCAGAAACTGTCTCAAGAAGCCTGCAGCCATGCAGCACAAAATGAAAGGCTACCAGTGCAGATGGCAGTCCAAGTTCTTTACTTGGAGCAAATCAGGCTTCGAAAATGCCATGAATGGGGGACACAACCAATTCTTCTTTGGTGGGCTTAAAGGTCAATTCCCTCAACGTTCAGGCAGTGGTGCAGGAAGTGGAGCCATTTCCCCTAGAGATAACTACGCATCAGTGAGAAGAGAGAACCGAGAGCTGAAGCTTGAAGTTGCAAGAATGAGGATGAGGCTGACTGACTTGGAGAAAGACCACGTTTCTATGAAGCAGGAGCTTGTGAGGTCCCATCCTGCGAACAAGCTATTTAAATCATTCACCAAAATGCTGAGCAAGCTGAATGCTCTATTTCGGATAAACAGTATCAATCCAATTGGTGGCAAGGCTAGCTCAGAGAGTCGGTTTCCTTTTCAAAAGAGAAGGCGTCACTCGGTTTCATGACTATAAAATATGTAGTATATGCTAAAATGCATAGATAGTATGCATAATGCATGTCGTGATTGTGTCTATTTTCCAGTAGATAGCTTTTTTGAGCTATGCACCTGGGTTACTGTGTTCAGTACTGGTATCAATAATCCATACTTTGGCTGGACTATTTTGCGAGTGGGGTGCTCAAGTAAACTAGTATCATACTCTGATTGAGAATTTTAACAACATCGATATGGCAGAGCTAGCCAAACACTTTCCGAGGACCAGAGAACAGTTTCTGAGACATCAAAATTTTCAGTTGGCTTCTTAAATACCATAATCTTCGGATGCTGCAATTTCCTTTCTGTTCCATCGTTCAGATGCCCCTGCATCTACACTGTTATACAAACATGCTTTAAGGAAGACACAAGCCTTTCTCTGATGCTGGTTAACTTATAAGCGCGATGGCATCCCAGCTATTCCATATATTCAAGATATAAGTTTATTACCACCCCTCATTAAGAGGGATCTGAAAAAATGAGAAAAAGAAGGGGGAAAGTATCGTAAAAGAAACAATGCCGTAAGTACAGAGAAACCGTTTTTGTTAAGTAAAATGACTAGTGACAAAATTGTCATAATTATTTCTCACTTCCACTCCCTTTTGATATATGCAGTAATGTTATCTTCACCTCAAAATTTATCATATCACTTTTTTTTTTAAATAATTTTCTTATAAAAAATAATTGTTCAAAGTTTAAACATAATTCACAAACATATAAATTCTGTGTGCACAAAATAAGCCAATTCTTGTGCAAAGATTATATTATTGGCAAAACGCAAAACTACGTCAAATAATTTTAATTATATCAAATGAATTTAATTACGTTAATAACTATTTAAAACATTAAAATTTTTAATAATGTTACATCACATAATTTAGTAATAAATTAAATGCTCTAATAATTTTCTTATATAGTATTAATGAGCATATAATACATAAATTATTTGTAATGCTAATTATTATTTGTATATAGATAATGATAAATGCCAATGGTTCATAAAACTAATATAATACATAATTAATATTACAGTATAAACAAATTATTTTAAAATTGAACATTAGAACTGATTGTAAGATAGGCATGATTCATAAACGCAAGTTTGATTAAAAAGTAGGGGTATTTATTGTCGCAGTTGGCACAGCACGACGCCGTATTAACCGAAACATGGTCTTCTATTCTGCGTATGTAAAGGTATTTGCGGATGGCCCTCCATCCACGTTTGTTTTGTGAAGGATGCTGGCGTCGTTTGCAGGGTTTCGAAGTTCCTTGCCCTTTTCTGGGCTAATCAGGTGAGGCACTAACTCTCTCTACTCCCTCGCGGTTTCTTTTATCATATCATTCGTGCTTTGTTTCTTTGATTTTTCTGTTTCTTGAAATATTAGGGTTCTGTTAATATCGATTTCTTTCCCCGTCATCTTCTCTGGGACCTCAGAAAACCCTAAAGCATGGATTTTTCTTTTCATGTGTAATCGGTGGCTAGTGAAGAAACTGAAATTTACGAAAATATAGAAAATTAGGACATTTAAATTTTATAATCGGACCAGGCAGAGGGAGCATAGCATTCAACCCAATTAATTGGATTGATTTTCTTTGATTTTTTCCCCAACAATCATAGAAAAGAAAAGTCACAAGCCTATCCCACTCCCTTCAATTTACCCCTCTCACTGTTTGGTGAGATTTGAACTTGGAATCCCAAGTCGGATTGTGTTACTCACCCATTGGGGTATCATTTTGGAACCACCACTACGGCACTACCTATCTCATTGCCTTTATATTGTACAAGACTCTTGCTTTTGGGGCAAATAAAGGTGCCGTTGGCTTGTATCTTTTTGCTTGCTGTAATGTTGGAGTAGGAGGGAACTCGTCGTGAAAAATAATATAGCACTAGTATTCATTTATTCATGTGCAGTTGAAAATTCTGAGAGTATTTTGTTGTTCTATGGAATTTGAAGAGTTCCACATTTATAAGCATTTTGAAATGCAGGTTGGTTAAACATATGATGCAATCATCAAAGAAGTTAAAAGCACCCACCATAAACCATGATACATATTCTATTTTTGGGTTCATCAAAGGCCTTGATTCAAATCAATGCTATCAATTTTGTGAGACTTTCCTTTGTATTTTTGGTGGCTCTAGAAAATATATAGTAGAATGTGGGGCAATTTTGTTAAAATGGGACAGTTTATTATTTCTTATGCAAGACTACTTTCTATTTCTGACAGACAGCTTGAGCAAGAGATGGAAACTGTGATTAAGGTACTGCAGCCTGGACCCCTGGGAATCATAGAGCATAAGTTTTCTGCTGAGGAGATTCGTGAGGCTAATGCTATAGTCTCTAGAGCAGTAGCGAATTGGCGAAGAAATGCAACCCTGGAGGAGGGAAACCATATTCTAAAAGACTACATTCAGAAGTGAAGAAATTCTGGTTGGAACCATATTAGCCCTTAGAATTCAGAACATCTTCGACAAACTATTTGAGAAGTGTTTGATTTTTAAATCTTCTAATTTTAGCTCTGACCCCAAATTTTGATGGAAGGTGCAAATTACGTTCTTTACTCATTTGTGATGAGATGTTGAGCCTATTCGTTCAGATGTATTATCATTGGGATTTTCAATGTTGTAAATATTGGTCAGTTGATTATAAGTTCGCGTAACATGATTTAATAATATCTGAACTTTGGTAAACATGGCATTAATTATGTTTACTATAATGACAAAGTGGAGGGACTGAGGATAGTTTCTTTTGTTGTTTAGAGTGATACAGATTGCAAGACGATCTATTCCAACCGTGTACACGACGAGAATCATTAGTCTTGCTTTATATCTGTGCTTTGCTGTTGTTGGATGTCAGCATTGTCTTCTGTATATCTCCTCTAATTCCGTATATTCTGAGGTACTTTAGTTTGAAAGTTTTGCTTCATAAACTATGGTCTCATCAAGAAATTAACATGCTACGGTTTCTTCTTTCTCTCTTTCCTTTTTCTTTTATGAGTTCATTTATTGATTTAATCATGGAGGTCTATGATCGCAATGTTTGCTGTTTCTCAACTACATTTGGTAAATAGATTTGCACTCCCCTTTTGCACAGAATGAGCCGAGTGTCAATTTTTGGTGGGCCTTGAAGCTGAGTTGGGCCTGATTTTGGCCCCTGAATTAAAATTTAATAGTGTTTGCCATACTTCGGCAGCTCTCTGCTTGCATTGACAGGAAGAAGTTCCGCTTAGGCAGTCATTGTACCAATAAAAAGATGTAAAACACGTCAAAAGTGCACTAAAAGTGTTTAAAGTTGTGGAAAATCTATTCATCAACTAGGGGAGAACTAAGGCAGTTCCATTATCTTCTATTACTGTCTAGTTTTAGATGAATTTTCTCCAGCCCACTTCTGACACATGCACAAAGCTTTCGGTGGTTTTGTCAACTAAAGAAATCACGCTCTTTGATTCGAGTTTTAGGCAAAGTGAAAAACCCCTTTTGGACCCTAGGGTCCAGGTTTTCTTAAGTCAACTCTCGTGTATTTAATACTACTTCATCTCTTGATAAATCTAGCTAACACAATGTTCCAGTTTTAGTATTTGCGTTAGGCTTGCTCCTTGCTGGGCTTAAGTTTAGTGATTTGCATTTAACTCGTCTTTACAAACTTTATATATTTACTATACTTGTAAGTATGTTCGTTCTCTTTTGCTTATACTTTAATTCTTGTTTTGCTCTCATACATACCTTCGCAGGTACTCACACCATTGTGCTTGGTCCTACATTTTGAGGATCAAATTGAACACTATCTTACTAGGAGCAAGCAGGAACATATTTCATAGAGAATATTTGTAGAAAAGTTTTTTTCAAATGAATATAAAGCCACGCATTGAAGGGTAAGAACAAGGATACAATTTATTTTTTCAAGTTCAATTATTGTTGATAAACACCAACCGTGCAAACAAAAATGAAAAGGGACTTTGGCATATGCGTTTGGAGAAACTGGTATAGATCAGAGACGCTAGTGCGAGGCAGTTCTTGGCATCACAGTGGGTACTATGGATTCCTCGACAACTATTTCTGCTTGTCAGCTTGTGAATGTGATGTGTATATATTTTTTTTTCCTCCTTTTACTCTCTCTTGCCTCTGTCTCTCATACCTCAGGATATCCCACTTATAAAGCGAGGAATACGTATGCAGAAGCTGTGTTGTTGGCTCCTCTACCACAGCAAAATCAGTGTTTGGAGCTCTGCAACCCCTCTACTGAGGTGGGTGCTGAGGGCATCTTTGTGAAGAAGCTGGTGCTTAGCTTCTTTGCTAGACACTTGGGTCACTTTACATTATTTCATGTATTGGTCAAATAAGCTTGCAAAATTGTATTGAGTTTTTAGTGACTTTTAGTATAAATTATTCTAATCTAAGAAGAACTCTTGGTGAAGAAGTTTCTAATTCAAAAACATTAAGCGCAAACATAGTTAATATATAAATAGTAGTTAATTTGTAGATTACATGTTTATTCAATTAATCACTTTTATCTACAGTTTATTACTCGTAATTGTTTTTTTTTTTAATCAGAAAGAAGCTGTTGGTGACTAAGCTTGCTTATGGATCAAGCAACCTGAGTTGGTTTCTTTTTGAGTATTTTAGTCACAGGTCGAGAGTTGATTTGAATATCAATAAACTAAAATTCATTCAACTAAAATATATTAATGTTGATCTTGAATCTGAGATAACGATGTTTAATATATTTATTAAATGAGTTGAACATACATTTTTTAATTTAATTTGAATTATTCAATTATATTTTCAATAATCCATTTTATTAATTTATGTGACAGATATGTAAATAAAAAATATTTTTAATTTTTTTGGAACAAAAAACGTGAATGAAAAGTTGTCAACTAATAAAAAGCAAGTCTGAAGATATTTGGATGGAAGTTAAGGATTTAATTAAGTTATAGTAATAATTTCATGGTGTACCAAAAAAAATGTGTGAAAAATTCTTTAACTTCTAAATTCATATTGCTTAAATAATACTACGTACGCATACTTACACTTACATTGACATTCATCCCAATCCAATTGGTAACAATTATGCGGCATAACTACTGGGGTGGTACAGTATTTTCGTTTCTTTATCTCTTATGCGAAGGAAGTAAGTCAACTTTTTTTTTATTATAATGATAACACCTAAATTTAAATTTGTGACCTCTTACCCAAATTTCTTATCACTAACTCATTTCTAATAACTTAGAAACGAGTCAAATTAATGTTTTCTATGTTTGAGTTGAGTAGTGTTATTTGCGTATTATAATTGATTGTACGTCTCTTTCATATTGCACATATAGCATCATTGAATTTGATAGAGTTTATGCAAAAATTATTTCTCTTTAAATAGGTGGGTATGACGTGGCCATGTATGGTTAAAGCTTGATTTGCACTATGCAGAAAGTAAGAGTGCAGTTCTGCTTTACAAAAAGAAGACAAAGAAGAATGAAGAGTACAGGCATGGCTAGAAGAAGCTCTATACTAAACCGTCTCGTAGTTCTCATAGGGACAACAATAGTAATATCATCAGCTTTAAGAGGATCAGAACCTCTTATTTGATCCTGTGGAGTGGTGTGGTGTGGTGTCGTGTGGGGTGAGTTTGCATAAGGCATAGCTACCGACCCCAGATAAATATAGCTCTAGCCCCCAAAAGCAATGGGGCAAGCTTGTTTTGAACGTTGAGGCTTATGACCTGATCAGCACCACCTATAAATTGCTGTCCTATGAACACTGCAGGCACGCTTGGGCGGCAACCCAGCTGGAGCAGTGCCCTCTCTATTTGCTGCCCATTTGCCATCTTGTCAACCTCAATAACTGCAGGGTTGGCACCAAAGCTGCATATGAGAGCCTTCACGGTATGGCTCATGCAGCAAGTGCTCTTGCTGAAGATCACCACTGGCTTGTCAGCAGTCAGCATTGTTAACACATCCATTGCTATAATATAATTGGGTAAATACTTGGGTAACCCAAGAAAGCAAGAGTTGGGGGGTTTCTGTGGTTGAAGTGAATTGAAGAATTTACTTTGCTTTGTGGAACTTGAGATTAAGAGGAGGTCTATTTATACCAGCAGCAGCTGGTTTATTCTGGTGGATGAGATTGGATGGTTGCAGTGTTGCACATATAGAAGAATAACATCTGACGAAGAATAAATGTTGTAGAAGTGTTATGTCATCAGTGGATTCCCAAATTGCCCTTTCTGTTTGCTTGATAGTTGATAGTAACCCCTATGCTTTTCCAGAGCGAAGGAGGAGTAACTTGGTGAGTGTATCCAACCCAAGATCTTGGCTACGTTAAGCTTAGCTCTGTCATTTTTGCAATTTCCTTGGAATATTAGTACACTCAACTGCAAAGGGCATCGTGAAAAGTATTCCAGGAATAGGCTTAATCATCTCCAACTTTGTTCTTGGACATGAAACTTGATTAATCACTAACATATCAAATAAGTGCATCATAATTTTACTCCCCTCCTCTGTTTTTTCCTCTCTGTTTTTCACATGACAGAACCCTGCTCTGCCTATTGTGTTTGCAGGGAATCTGGTGGAGTTGAGATAATCCAATGGACAGCAAGTAGCAACTTTTCATCTCTTAACAAGATTCGCATCAAGTTCAAATCCCAAATACCGAAAGCTGAGTTGAAAGACGAGAAAAAAGATATATATATTTTTTGAAAGGTTGGGCAGATGCTGATTTGAAGGTAAACTCTGCCAATATAGCATTTGCTTCTTTTTCCTTTTTTTTTTTAATTTTTGGTTAATCTGGCCCTTGATATCATGAAAATCTACATAATGGCCGTACAGGAATGGGGAACAGAAAACGCTACCCTTGGGTACCCACAGAATTTTCCATTTTTCACACATCGTAATTTATAGGGGAAGATGCTGGGTTAATGTTCTGTAATTATGTGCTTAGAGCATATGATTCTCATTAAATAATTGAAACCTTTGGACGTACTTACGGTGATTCTATGGACGTTATTTTTATAGACTATTTAGGCACTAAATGGAGGCAAGAGGGTAACCATATCGACATTACGTGCTGCATAATACAATAGTCAAAAAGTATTGGATGTGGGTAGGATTTTATTATTTTCTTCCTGGGAATTATCTTAGATAATTGTGTGATAACGATCCATAACCCTGTCTTGGGCATCTTTTGTTGACTGATGTTATAAGAAACTTATCATGTCAATTTTCATCTTGTAAAGTCTAATAAAGAAAGCTCAAAATCTATTTTACAGGTCACTCTGTTCTGAAAAGTGAAAACTGAGAAATACAACAAAAACAAAACTAGCCAAGTTTGACCAGCAACTTAATATGCTGCTTTTGATGCCCGTAGAGCTTATGCTTCTTGGTGATTTTTCCCATTTGTTTAATGTTGAAAATGCCGTCAGATAACAAATAACATAAAATAGACAAATGCTTGACTTAGTACAGTGAAGGAGGTCATCTTCACCATGTCAGCAAATGTTGTCATTATTTCAGCAGTAATGTAAATGGAAATATAGAAAAGTAAAAGTGATTCGTTAACCATTTGGTTGCAGAAAAAACAGAAGATCTGAGAGTTCAATATCATCTCGATTTAGCTTTGCATCCAATCGAATCTTACTTTTTTCTTTCCAAGGCATTTCATTTCCAGATAACATTAAAACTAAATATTTATATGTAGACATTATTCGTAATCTTCTAGCAACAGAATTTTCCACGTGCCAGCAGCTTGGAAAAGCACCCCCTTGGCTCCTTGTTCTTAATTCTGTAGTGTCAACTATGTTACATGAATAAACGGCTCAAACATAGAGCAAAGGGTCACTTAAGTAGGGTCACATGGTCCTGATGATGTTTTCATTGAACTCCTACTAGTAGTTATCTGCAGACAAGAGCGACTGAAAAAGTGCACAGGCATCGAATCATGGCATTTATCCTTTCTTTTCTCGAGTATGCTAGACGGAATAGAATGTCAAGAGAATGAAACTGGAGACGGGAATGAAGTGAGAGGATATGGTTTTTGTTTCAAACAGTTAAGTGTTTGGGAGAACAAGCCAAAGTGATGTTTTCACAACCTCTACTGATACGAGTATGCAGATAACGGGGAAAACAAATTATAGTATTGCTCTCAGATACAGGGCTTTCAGGCTATGTTTGTTTGAGTAGGTAAAAAATAAGAAGGTAGAAAATTTGGACCGCAAAAAATTTCACATTTGCTTGGTACAATAAAAATGCAAGGAGGTTAAAAGTTGAGTGCAACTCATTTATTCTTGACCTCAAAAATTTTAGTCATTCTTATACTATGGAAGTGATTTTCCAGCCTTTACCAAGTAACCATGAGTGAAAATCAAAAGCTTTATATCCCACTCCATTTTTACCCTCTCTTTCTTGCCCACCTTCTCAAACAAGTATAACCTCAAGCACAACAGAAGGATAGTTTATCTAAAAATATCTTTCAAGTGAAACATTTGATCAGGATCAGACTGAAATGATGCCCAAGCAGCATCAATTCACTTCTCAATTTGTTCTCCTACTAAACAAGCATCCATTAGTTTTTGTTCTTCAACATCATTCGATCAGCAATAACTAATTGTAAAGGAACTAATTCTTTCAAAAGCTTAAAATGTTAAAAAATGATTTTCACACACACACACACACATACACATATATATATATCCCTCACTAAACAGTTGCATAGAAAAAGCACATGCCTGTCAGAACCTTGTGTGAAATCATATATAATTTAGAGTTGACTTATTTTTATACTTAATTTATGCACCAACTTCTTATACCTTCTTCATTGGGAAAAAAAAGAAAAAAGAAAAAGAGTAAACATTAAAAAGTGTATTTAAACATTAGGTAGTGGTTTCTTTTTTAATGAAAAATGTATAGAAATTAAGTGCATGAGTATTTTTTTCCTTATAATTTAAGAGAATGGGTAGCAAGAATTAAAAGCAAAACCACTTGGTCAAAGAGGCTTTTATAAAGAAATCTCTTCTCCTAAAATCTTAAGCCACGTGTGTTAAGAGAATCCGAGGAATGGTTTTGATATATATCTATAATAATAATAGTGATAAAATAATAATTTTAATCAAGTCCCCATCTGTCAGCACCTCCTTCATTGTGGCATGAACCATCAATGTTTTGGGTTGGCAGGGAACTTGATGTGTTATCGTTGTTGTTGTGCTACTCCGTCCATTTCCTTCTAGGTCATTAATACATTCTGATTTTAACTACAAAGTATTTTGAAGACATTATTCTTCATATGTTTATGCACAAGTTTCGTTCATCATTCAACCGTATCTAATTTGGACAAGTTTAACTGCGATATCATCATTCAAGAAGAAAAGAGATATAGGTGAAAATTATATATAGATTTGCCAATAGGGTCAGCAGCACTTGCTAATTATTGTTGCACAAAAATACAAAATTTAAGCAGGAAGCTGATTGGTAATTCGGTATGCAACAGAAGCTCATTAAAAAACCATAATTTCAAATATCATAGTACAAATGACATTTCTGTTATAGTAAAAAAAAATGCATATTGCTAAGCACTCGCAAGTAAGAAGAGCATTCCCTCGTCAGAAATTACTTGTAGACCTTTTGATTTGTAATAAAGCTAAGTTGAAGTATCAAAAATTTTAATTGTGGACCTCGTTATGTTTCGATTTAAAAAATGGGAACTCATCAGATTATTTCCTCCATGCAAGATATATGTAGCCTGGTATTCTCCTCTTCATGAATTACAGTTTCTAAGTAATTGCAATATCTGATGAATAGTGCAAGCAGATCAGTATATAGGAAATACAATAAACAAAACGCCAGTCTGCGTGAACTATCAGCAGCATGTTTTATTTACAACTTCTAAAACAAGATCGTAATTTGAAAAAATCTTTATATTTTAGTATCTATGGGTCCCGGGGAGGTGTTTTTGATGAAATGGAAAAAGATAGACCATAAAAAATGCAATCAAATAAAAAAAGAGCTAACTTCTCATTGTTCAAATTACGAAAATAATGCCATAAGTGATGACATGCATCCACTCGAAGAAGGGACGAGTACGAGTTTAGGCTATATAATATATGGACCAGTGACCTTATTTTCATCAGACAACTATAGAAATATGCTTATGCGGCCTATGATAATGTTTTAACTAGAGAGAGACTACAAAATCCTCTTATTCAGCTCTGAAATGTAACTATTCTTAGTTGTAGAGATAGCTTTTTGTTTCAAATCCATATAGCCCTAGCATTCATCAGCAGTGGCACTAACTCATTCCGGACATGCAGGCTCATGATTTTTTTTGAGCCGCCTATGAGTTGTTGCCCTATAAACACAGCCGGTACACTTGGTTGGCACCCCATCTGAAGCAGTGCTCTCTCAATCTGCTGCCCATTTGTTATTTCATCGAGCTCATAGACAGTGGGGTTTGCCCCAAAGCTACGTATCAGTGATGTCATGGAGTGGCTCAAGCAACAGGTGCTCTTGCTGAATATCACCACAGGCTTTTCAGCTACCACGCTTGTGATTATCTCCATGATCAGAACATTTACAGTTGATGAAATGCGGTGTAATAGAGCTTATAAAGAGTCGTCAACTTGTGGCTATGTGGAAACTGAGCTTCGTTAAAGGGCTATTTATAAGCTGTTCACTGTGGTGGGGATTTGCATTATCGCACCAGTTGTCATAGTTGTAAAAGAATAAGATCGTACAAGCAAATATCAGAGGATTCCCGATAACTGTCCTCTTGGACTGCACTGCATGTGTCGTAAATACAAGTTGGCTAGCTGTTAAGGGCTATCTAATGAATCCAAAACTTTTTTCAAGCATAAGATTCATGGTCGTGCATGAGGCATATTTTTTTTGCCAAATCCATCTGATTATGCCACATCTTATCACCATGATATTGTCTCGTAAGAACAAACCTCAACCTATAAACACTGTCAATTTTCTTTTGAAGCATCTGCCAAGGTTGAGAAAGAAGTGGACCTAAAAAATTGAGCAACTTTTGCTCATCACAAAGATTCGCAGCCCTTCCAACTCGGAAAACTTGAAAGCCGAAGGAAGCAATTAAGAATAAAATTAAATCGTTAGAAGCAAAAGATGCTGAGCCCTCACTAACGAGAAAATCCACGTCCCACATAATGGCCGTGCAGGCCATGCAGGAAGATGTTTATCCTGACCATATAACCTAGTACACGCACTCTCCTGTATACTCTAAAAATTACACATCCTTAGCAGTTATATTCTATTCAAATTACAGAAGTAACAGAACAATCCAGCTGATCTAAATGTTTTCAACTCTATATTGCAAATTATACTATTTCTGTCATGTATTTGATTACTGTCAGATATTTTCATAAAATTTAACAATAATTTTGAATTTGGTTTGGGAGTTATCTACAAAATGGAGTGAGAATTATCAAGTCACACATTGATTGGATTAACACTCAATAAAGAGCATACAAATCACCTTTTAATGAGAATAAAATACACGAGTTAGAGATCATGTGCTTGCATATGCGCAAGAGGTTGATGGGGGAAAAACACCTATGGAAAAAGGGTGTGGGAGAGTAAAGTCCCTGAACAGAGATTTTTGTAAATTGTCATAAAGCAAGCAAAATTCATGTGCCTCAACTCAGTCCCACACATCAACTATTGTACTTCATATCAATTTCTTAGTTTCTTTTTTTTAATTGATTTTGCAGGTTCTAGAACAACAATTACAGATAAATTTGGGTATAAACAAAAGTATATGGTCTCAGATCACTTCCTTGGATGAGATCAAGGACCCTGCTGTCTGTTATAACTCAAGAACAAGCAATGCAGTTTTGCAGTATGCTTCTGCAGACTAGCATATATGTGTTTAGGTAATGACTAACCTGCATTACCAGCATTATATAAAAAATGATCATCTTACCTAGAGTTTTGTCTGATCGGAATAAAAATGAGAGGAATAAACACAGAAGACTAATACTTGACAACTTCTGAAGTAATGAAACATAATGTCAAGATATATCATGAAATTGTACCTGTACCATTTTGAACCTATGATTTTCATTCATTCCAAGAACATCCTAAAGTGCATTCTGAAATATGGATGGAGGCTAGAGTATGTTAGGACAGCAAAATTGTCCGTTTTAACTTGGAAACATTATTCTGTCGTTCCATTTAATTATGAAACCAGATAGCCTCACGATGATGCATAGTTTTCTCCATATGTTTCTGCATAGGTATTTTATTAAGCACTGATCAATCATGGATTTTTTTTTTTGTTCATTGACGAGTTATTCCCACAATTTAGACCTAACACCTTTAATTCAATCCTTACTCACCTCAACCATAAGTTCAGGTGACTTTAGGTCAGTAATGAAATGATAAGACGAATATATGGTTAAAGTAGTTAAAGAGACAGATAGAAAGGGAATAAGAATATACGGCAAAAGTGGTGGATGACCATGAGTCCATGACTAGGACACTAATAAAGAAAACGAAGACGGTTTTCGGCATGCAGGCATGGATTGCAGATTAAGGAACCTAGACAGTAGACACACTCTCTCTCTGCCTGTTCCGACTACGATTTAATGCTTCAACTTTAAACCTTTTCCAGATGCAAAGCAGAGCTTATATTCCCCTGATTATTTCTACTGAGATAAGTCACAGATGTCCAAACATATGCAAAAGCGTGGTAGTTCTATGCGGCTCAAAATCTGAAATTATGATCAGTAAACTCATTCACATTGATCACAACGGTATAATGGGCCTGTCAATGTCACGGGATTCTGTGAGTGGAATCTGAGTACAATCTGTTTGTTCTCTTTCATCTTTTTTCACGTGTCGAACTTTAGGCTAGAATGTTACTGGTGAATCAGCATGTTATCTATCAGCAATTGCTTTCAACAGCGCCAAGGAGAAACAGGACGATGCGATATACAATTACTTGTTGGTTAGATTGAGCATTATCAGCACGGGCCTCAGACTAGCAATTCAATTTCAACGTGGCCAATATCAATTTATTCGTAACGAAGCAATCAACAATTGTTGTCAACCAGGAAAATTACATCTGAATCAACTTTTCAGTACTTGATCTTATCAAGAAGCTGGATATTTTCAAGTAAATTTTTGTTTAGTCCCTTTGTAAATCAAGATCAAGTCATGAATGGATAAACAAAAAGTGTGCTTCTTTTTTTTTTTTTTTTATAAAGATAGGACTCGTTCAAACCTGAGCTTAGTAACTTCATTCAGCACTACAAAGGCGCCTGCATCGATCCAAGTTCACCAGGTTATTCAAACCTCAGCTCACTCGATGAGGATTTACAAAAACATTCAAAATCGAGTAGATGCCAAATGGACACTTAAAACATGATTTATCTATATAATTATCCATAAATTATCAATTACAGTTAAGAACTGTACAGTTATATCCATTTCCAAATCACAACTTCAGTTTCAAGATAAAGACCTTCAGCTAAATGCTGGGATGTAAAGAAAACACTACAAGGCCACATGATAAGCATCCTTGATACACCTATTTGATCATGCTGGGACCACAGAATTATAGTGCTCGCCTAGCCCAAAGGCATGCCTATGGTATGAAAGCATAATACTCGAATTAGACGAGCCAGTACCATCATCAGATTTATACTCCTTCCCCATCTCCACATCCGGGAAGGACCCTGAAAATATCACAATATGCTTCTTAAGGCAGTGAGTCAAGGCACCTAGCTCTAATTGTCCTCCCCATATTGCCGTGGACTCCACTTCTTTACAGTAATTTTCAAACTTCTGAGCAGGCGATTCATCAGAATCACCTTCAACCAAATTCTCCGACAGGAAGAATGGAAGAAAATCAGATGCATGCTTTCTCATATAAGCAGCCACCACTTCTCGAAGTTCTTGGTATGTATAAGGAGATCTACCCCCAGAGAGGAGAGCCAGCTGATCCTCAACAGCTCTATAAAGGCAGTGCCCATCAGGCTTTATTTCATTAACAGTCAAACCAAGAGGCTTCAACTTCCTTTCCAATTTCTCATTTTCAATCACACGATCACTTATAATGTCACTCTGCTCTGTTTGGATCCTCTGCTCCCTTTCTGCTTCTTGTTGAGCTCTCCTATCCCGCCTCTGTTTGCCCTTACTGACCTTTACATGGTTAGGCTGACTAGTAACAGATACTCCAGCTATGGCCTTTACCAAACTGTCCAAATTGCTATTTTCATTTCCATTACTACTGCTATAGCCTAATGCAGCCAGTTCCTTTGCATGTTTCTCTTTAAGCTTAGCAGAAAGTTGAGAAACTTCTTCCTCCACTTGCTTCTTCTTAGCTTTCTGCTCAGCCTTGCTACCTCTAGCTGCTGCCTTTTTCAGTTCGATTTCCTTTTTCTGCAGCTGTGATATCTCTTTCCTGAAAACACACAAGTCATTGTGGAAGAATATGGTGAATCACATGAGAAACAGAGAAGTAATACAAACCTTCACAGTCAAGTCAAGAACTTCAAATATGAACCAATATGAAATAGGAGATCTATAAGAAGAAAAATAACCAAGTATTTTTAATTGGTGACTATTTTACCCCCTTTGGCATCACAGTTAGCAATTTAGATGACTGGTATTTAGAATTTTTTCTTTTTTACAGCTATCGACACTTAAAACTGACTACCACATAAATTTCAATAAGGTGCTACAGGCGAGCACCTCCTCTGAACTAGAAAGGCATGCCTAAGGTGCCAGAGGCATGCGCATCACTGAAAAGCAGCGCCTCAACTACCAAGAGGTGCTGACCCCTTCTAGCCTTGGCATCTTAGGTGCTCCATTTGGAGCCTTTGACAACAATGCATGAAACACACCTTAAATGTTGTTTCAGCAAACTCTGTATTGGTATTCTTGGGTTGAGGGTTGCTAAGAACTAAGTTTTAGGTTATAACTTATAAGAATTAAGAGTATTGTAGCCCTATAATTATTATTATGTAATACACTTGTTGGGATAAATATATTCAGCTGGGCCAGAATTAGCGAAGCCACTATTCCCTCCTCACTCTCTTTCCCTTGCGGACATTCCCCTTTTTTCAACAAGGGAAAAATACTGTGGAAGGTTTTGACAGGGGGAATGCCTTGCCTGGGCAATCTCCTTGGTGGCAACTGGATTAGATCTATGGAAGCACAAGGTCATTGCGACACCTCCCCTGAGCATCTGGATGAAGGTGTGGGAAAACTGACATATATCAATTACCAGATGTAGTTATTGCAACCTAATAAAACAAAAAAACAAAAAAAAAAAAAAGAAAAAGAGGAAGCAAGCCTTAATCCAAAATATACCAGGTCAAAAAAATGAATCCTTAACAAATGACATTTGGAACCCAAGATTACTTTCAACATATGGTTATCTAGGGATCCATCTCCACTAATCTCCTGAAACCATGTTATTGTGTTCATGATATTTGATTACGTTATGGTGCTGCTAATAACTATTACCATAAAACTCCTTTTATCTTGCTTAGGATTGACCGAGATAAAATAGCAAAAAAATTGAAGCAGTACAGGAGCTGCCTGTCTAAAGTTTAGAGAAAAAAAAACAAAACTAAGAAAATGACTTAATGCTCCAGATTCCATAACAGATAACGCCTATTTGTGCATGTGCGTGAGTGCCCATCTCTATGAGCATGTATGTAAGACTAAATGCATTCATTAAAATGATGAGACCTGATGCTGTTAATTTTATGGAGAGTGAGTCACCTGTGCCGTGAAAGGATTACATCAAGAGTTTCCTGCTTCTTTTCAGATGCTTTGTCTGAAATCACTTCTTCATATGCCTTCTCCTCAATTTCTTGGGTATCCTCCATTGGAGCAACCTTAAAATTAAATAACAATAAGAACATCTTGCAGTGATAAGAAATCATAAACAAACCAATCATCATAGTTAGAAAAGAAAATAATGAGGCCATCTAATGGTACTGATGAGATCCTCAAAACACTATTGCAGTCTAAATATCAAAACAACTAACTCATGCAAACATAACTCACATTACATGGAGAGTTCAATGTGAGTTACGAAGCCATATTACAACAAATTCCCAAAACTAGACAGCTAACTATTAAAAGCAAGTATTATTTACTATTTGTTAACGTAGACAATATCATTTAATATAGGGCTACATGTTGAAAAGCACAATCTTTGACATGTTTCAACATCAAAATTCCAGTCCAACCTTGTTCATTCATATTACTATGATAGTTTGTTAAGTATATGTCTTGCTATATCTGTGCCACCAATTATGTGATCAATCTCCTGGTTAGATCTGACACTTAATTTAATATGCAATTCAACACCACTTGGCATCAATAATTATAAGACTTCTGATTTCAAGAATTCAAACTTCGTAACACAATAGGGAGAGGGGCATGTCTTTGGGAAGCAGAGATTAAACACACATAAACTACAATGTATGAACAATGCAATCAGAGTTTCCGGCCACAATCGGGGAAATTCCCTTGTATGCACATAATGGGTCTCATTACAAATGTGATAGCAGACCAGAGGAATTTCGATAAATCAGTTACTATAATTAGCCAGCAAATTGAGGATGAGAATAATCAAAGTAATTCAAAAAATCCTGGATTGATGCAGACCCACATCCAATTCAAACAGTGAATCAGAATCAACTTCGAAGACAGTTTTTAATATCAATTAAAAAGATAAAACAAAATGGAAAATTGAAGTTTCACTCTCAAAGGTAATGAAAAAATAAAGAAAAAGAGAAAAACCTATAATAAAATCATAAAAGAGGATTTTCAGCTCGAACATGACCTAATGAGGTCCCCCCATGTCCACCACCGCCAGAGCGAACTCCTCGGAGTGCAGCGCATAGTGCAAACCAAAAAAAGGGGGAAAAAAAGAGAGTCTAAATACCAAAACCCCCAAAGCTCAATAATCCAATTATTAACTAATTCAGTACATCCAGATTGCGTAAAGATTAAGAATTTCACCAATTTGCTAAAAGGGTAGGTCATGGCTGCATTTGCAAACATTTCGGGTACAGTGTCAGTTTGCAAACTCATATGAGAAACAAAGCAAATGAGAATCGTGTATAGGAGAAGCCAAAAAAAAAAAAAAAGAATAACTAAGCCATTGTTTCAGCGGCGACAGAGTAGAACGTAATTGAAAGAGGAAGAGGCGGAGGAGAACGGTGCTTACCCACGGCGGAGACGACGATCTTTGTCGACACCCTGCAGCGGCTGTTTTGTGTCCAAGAAAAATAAATTATGAAGGTAAGAGAAGAGAGCGAGGAAGAAGGTAGCATCTTCACCTGGACTAGGGTCACCAAGGCCCAGCCGGGCCCGACCTCAAGAGAGCAAGGCCTTTATCAACTATAGCCCATCCCTCTGGGCTTGATGTCTGTCTAAAAACTTATTTCAAAATTGTTTATATTGTTTGACCCAAAAAAAAAGTCTATTATATTGACAATAATGTATAATATTACAAATAATTTCATATTATTTTTATAATATTAAAAAATACGTTTAATTTCAAAAAAATAATTGAAAAGTAATTTAAAATTATATAAAAGGTAGTTGAATATATTTAAATATTATTTTTTCATATTTAAATATTCAATAATTATATTTAATACATTAAAAATATATAATATAAGTTAGCATATCCTCAGATTTTAAATAATAATTTAAAGAAATCATAAATTAAATTCTCAACCTTTGATTTTTTTAATTTTAATTAAACTTGTTAAAAGAAAAGAAATGGAAGACTAATGTTTGTTTAGGATAGATTTCAACGCCAACGAACGTTTCAACCGGCATTTGATAGAAGCGATACTTTAGTTGCCTTTGTCAAACGCGCATTGGTATTTGAAAACAGTGGAAGTAACACTGCTTCACTTTTAAAAAGTTTAAAATAAGAGCCTTTTCTTTCTCCTTCTCTTTCCTTCTATCATCCTCCATTTAAATATATCCTTAAGTGTATTCACTCATATAAGATGAAAAATACTTATAAGAGTGTAACTAAATGACTAGTAAGTTATAAAATAAATTTTATCTATAATTTTATTAGTTTAAATTTTATTAAAAAATACTTTGTAAATAAAAATTATTTTAATATTTTAAAAAAAGACTAATCTCTTATTCAAATAGTATAAATAACTCGTAAGAACACATAAAATGAAAAATTAGACATTCTAAAATACCTTACACTCTAAGTTATTCTCACTTGGCAGATTCACTCTTTCATTTCTTCACTTCACATACCATTGTAATTCATCTTATAAAACATATATATTTTTATCTCAAACCATGGATACATTAATTATCAGGATCTAGTAAGTATTTAGATTAATCTATTTTGTAATTAAAATTTTACAAAACGAGTTTTTAAAAAAGAAAAAGTGATCTTTTCCTTAAAAATAAATTATGTCAAACATGCACTTAATTTCAAGATTTCTTGATGTAGAGTTTTGTCTTATTAAAATAGCATGTGATTGTTACGTTGGACATTTGCTATTATATTTTCATGAAATATTTATATCCATGTTGCTTTGGTCTCAGTGCCTGAAAAACTCCTTAAAACAATGCTTCTTTCACTCTTTATAGTTTGAAACTATTGCACTCTAGTCACAGGAACAAGGCAGAACTCAATAATAAGTAAGATAAATTTTTAATAATACGAGTTTTACTTATAATATAAGATCTTTATGTAAAAGGACAATCTATCCAAATGGGAATTAGCTTCACGGCTGGCTTATGAGGAATAAAAAAAGAACCGTTCCTCTCTAATAACGGTTCCTATGAATCTTAACAGAATTAGTACTGCTGTCAAACATCATTATCATTCTACAAAATCTATCGACATCTTGTGCTTAATAGCTCGTATCGGCGAGGAGATTTCTTTAGAATTCTCGAAAGTACGAGAGTCGACCGATGGTGACTATTAACATAATTTTTGTAAAGAAAAAAAAGAATCATGAATAGAATAACTCAAAATTTTAATGTTTTGCATAACAAACAACTTTCTAAAACAATTATAAAGACCATTGGATAACCAATTCGGTCGGTTTCTCTAGATTCGTATATTGAGTCAGAGTTAACAATACCATGTACCTAACTGTTTGAGCATTGAACACTGAGCAGCCCTACTATCATATTGTACCTTATCCAGCTAGCGAATTCTTACATTCAAGTCGACATTCTCTTCCCCTCGAGTTCATACTAACAAATGATGCCTAAGAATCCCAAGTCTTCTGGATATGTTTTCTTGGATATATCGTATATGTGCACATGAATTCTGAACATGATTACTCAGAGCAAAGGAATTTATACCCAAGGAAGTAGGAATCATATTGATAAAATCAAATAACACCAACGGCATTGGGATTTTCATGACATCCTCACCACTGTGCATGCAATTTCGAAGAATCCCTTCCAGACCCAAAGGGCCAACCACACATATAGGATCGCCGGACCTTACCACTGTTCTCGTATTCCATGAATCTGATGCGGCGACCAAAGTGAGAAAGCGGAAAGGAATTGGATAAACTCTTATCTTTCTCCACATCAGCCTCGCAACCTAGCTAGCATCTTACAGAACCAAATGCAACATGTTGCAGAAGTGGGTGAGAGAAAATAAGAACATACCACATCAATAGAGAGGAATTGGTTAAATCTAAACAGCTAGTTTAATCATTTTACCCTTCTCTTTGCTTTTCTTATTCCCCTTTTATTTTGTAATTATCATTCTTTTTCAATAAAATTGGTCAGGGTAAGCTTTGCCAGTGATGTATGTATGGTTGCATTATGAATAGCCATGCAGATGACACTTGGACTTCTTTTTCCTCTCCTAGGCCTCTGACTTCGCATATGATAATAATACTAATTCTAATTGGATATCGGATTCCATTCCTTTGGCTAATTTTGTAGGCAACGCAGCACTGGTTTTGTGCCACCTGCCTCCGAGAAGTTTGCATTAGAATGGAATAAGCTTGATGCTGCGAACCAGGGCCGAAAGAGGTTTTGGGTTAATAAATTATTACGCATTGTTCTTATTCCAGCATTGATTGCTCGTTCGACCACCCCAAGAGATTTGAATTATCATTCACAGTGTGATGCTAAATGCAACTTGTTCATGGCATTGGCTGGGTCACCATCCACCAAATGATCGGAGGGGGGGGGGGATTTCCCTTATCCAAACAAATATCTGAAAGGAACTTCTTTCCTATCCATTTAACTATAATTAATTTGTTTTTCTGCTTTTCTAGATTATACAATGCAATCCACTATCCTCAACAACCACTATAAATACGAGGTAATGAAATCTGAGAGTCCACCAGGGCAAACAAAGCTTGAGCGAACAATCACACAAGCTTCCCACACTCATCTTGCTGAATTACCCAGCTTTCTGCCAAGGGAACTTGCAGTAATGGATAGAGTTAAGGATTTGGCATCAAAGAAGGCTGCTGTCATATTTACCAAGAGTTCATGTTGCATGTGCCACAGCATCAAGCAACTCTTCTATGAGCTTGGAGCAAGCCCTGCAGTGCATGAGCTTGACAAAGATGCCCATGGGAGGGAAATGGAGTGGGCTCTAAGGGGTCTGGGCTGTAACCCTTCAGTCCCAGCAGTGTTCATAGGCGGAAAATTTGTAGGCTCATCAAAAGATGTGATATCCCTCCATGTTGATGGCTCTCTGAAGCAAATGCTCATGGATGCAAAGGCCATCTGGTTTTAGTTACACTCGGAAAAAGCTCCATATACTGCAGTAGCATGAAAGGAGCTCTCATACTATTTGCAGACTATGTTTAATCTGGGACACCCCTGCTTTTTCTTGAGTGTCCTGTTTTGATAGTATGAAAAGAAGTCTGTATAAAAAATAGTCGTTTTTTTTTTCTTTTGGTGTTTTCTGAAAGGCTAGCTGACTACTCCTAATGCCTACCAAGTTATATGAAACTCTATCATACGGAGAAAACTACGATACTATAGTTAATGCAACCTTAAACTTTCTGGGACTCACTTTCATTTTAAAATCCTTGTAAAAGAATGTTTCAATTACACACTATGCAATCTCACCATGCAATGTTCTTCTCACTTTTAAGAGGATAATATATAGTCATCAATTCACTCTATTGCAAGCAAATTTGCTACAGAATAAAGTCTGCGGAGTATCACTTTTTACGAATAACA
The DNA here is from genome assembly GCA_019955255.1 of Castanospermum australe. NCBI lineage: Eukaryota > Viridiplantae > Streptophyta > Magnoliopsida > Fabales > Fabaceae > Castanospermum > Castanospermum australe. The sequence continues at coordinate 62,790 of NSJW01000066.1, forward strand.
TAGTTTTCCATCAGAATCTTATCCACTTACTAAACAGGAATAATCCCCTGCGTCATGAAAGCTTAAGCCAACATACATAAATGTACAACTATTATTCCAAGTGTTCAAGGGATAACTAGCTGTTGAGTGCTCACCACTCAATTTGGGCACCCGATGCAAGGGAAATAGGGATAATTAATCATGTAGACGCATCACTGAGGAGAGATTCTAATGTACTCCCGGAGCAAAACATCTCTCTTCCTCCACGTCAATAAAAACATACCATTCAACTTTGTGGGCCAGCATCTTCATATTTGCTAACCATAGTTAGCATACAGTGAAAAAACTTGCTGCTAAAAAAGAGCATGGAACCCGGAATCTACTTTTCTCTTCTTCTTTCTAAACAAATAAAATAATTTTTTTACTTCTTCCAGTAACTTTATTCTATTTTCTTTTCTTTCTTTATAAAAGTAATAAAGTATTTTTTTCTTCCTTTCTCTTCTGTAACGAAAGTTCGTCGGTGGCCATCATCTTTGTCGGTAAAGTCGTGATTCCTTTTAAAACATTTATTCAAGTAAGTTTTAATTTTTTAGTAAATATTAAATTTAATAAAACATAAATATTATAAAATATTAAAAAGCACATAGTAACTGAGAAATAGAAAACTTCATCGATGTTACTGTGCATAAGTTTTCATGGTCTGAGTTTCTAAACTATTTTTGTTGCATAATATTTTTTTATCCTTAAATTTAAATGAAAATTTTCATGGCCAAATCTGAATTTTACAAATTAAGGTATTGTATTGTGAAATTGTTATTGTAAGAAAATAAGACTAATTCAAAATCAGTCTCATATCAGTAGTTGTTCCCATCATTTAGAAATTAGTTTGTATATTTAATTTTTAAATATTCAAATGTACTCATGTATATATATCTATGCAACATATACTGTACATTCAAAGTGTGTAACACAATTTACTCTGTTTCCTCTCAAACTTTATAATTATTCTTTATTTTTTTAAAGTTAAGCAGATAATATTTTCCTTAATAATTACAACTTGGCATTTGATATATTTAAATTTGACAGAAAAAGAAAAAATATTTTTTTAAGTGAGGATGACATTTATGAGTAATTCATATCAACTATATTTGATGCAAAATATTAGAAGTTGTAACAAAAATTACCAGATAGAAAAAGTAATTATTTTTGAACTAAAATAATTATTTTTTCAATTTTTTTTTTTTTTAGAAAAAAAGTATTCAACATCCATAATATTTATTAGTTGCAAAATAAAAAAGAACGGAAGCATTTTAGTATTAACTCATGCATGAGAAGAAGAAAAGTTAATAGCTAAAAAGTAAATTTTGTTTAAGTGTGGGTCCAATTTATCTTTTTTCTGAATTGTTAGAAATTTTTTTTACCAAATATTAACTACGGTTAGTGAATTTTATAAGTTAAAATTATGTGGCCCACAAAATGGAAGTGGCATGCTTTTTATTGGAACGGAGGAAAGGAGATGATTTACTCCAAGAGCACAACAGAATCTCTCATCACTTAGGGTTATGTAGCAAATTTTGTAGTCAGGAACGTGCATGGCGCCTTGCTAAGCTTCAGACAAAAAGGTAATGCTAACACTTTTTTATGTCTCCCTGATTATTCCTCCATATCCACAAAGCAGGATAATTGTCCTGTATGACTTCTATGCATGTGTAGATTATAATCAAGCATGCACAATGATGAAAATCCTTGTGCTCGTACTTTATATATATGCATACTTATTGCTATTATGAAATTAGCTAACATGTTCTTCCAACCAAAACTGACATGTGTCTATAATATGTATTTGTGCAGGTAAATTCCCCAAGGAAATGAAGTTGGATTCTGTGCAGTTTATAATGGTAATGACACATGGAATTCTTTTGTTGACTTGTTAAAGGAAAGGAATTCGTTCCCCTCTTCTTCTCAAAGGGCAAAGGTTTTTCAATTTTCACCATAATCGCATACGTGTATTCCATCCGTGCGCTCATCTACACATGGGAGAACACTCTGTAGGTGCTGCATCTCTGATATAGTCCCAAAAATAAGCTGCTTGTGTGTGAGAGAGAATCGTACAAGTTGGTGGGCGCAACACCGAAAGCATCTCGGTCTTGATCTTTCTGCGTGAGAATTCAAAGCGGCTGATTGTGAGAATCGGGTATGAATTGACCAGCCTCCGGTATCTACACTTTGTCAACTTTTTGAGTTTTGAAATAGAGCAAGCATTTTTTATTTTCATAAAATCTGCACTAGTTTAACAAATGGTTAATCGGTTCACATCTGGCACAAATACATTGCATCAATCAACTTAGTCACAGGAAGATATTGTTTTCATTTGCCTATGTTGAAGAAAGTCTTCATACTACTATATGGTTATGGTCTCACAGCCTGTCTACTAATTGAGGCATATGCGGGTAAATATGTCTTCCAACTTGTTCAACCGAATGTGCCAAGAAGGTTGCGTTATATATGGTTGAGAATCTAAAAAGCACGACCACTTTTCAGCGTGCTTTGTTCAAAGAAAGCGGTCCTTAAGCTGTCCCTATAAATAGTCCAGTATACCAGCTAATTTCAAATAACCTCTAGCTTCATATCATTTTCAATTTTCCAACTCTCCTCCATAGACATCCAACCCAGTACAGCCATTGGATCGAATTCAGTTTGGATTTGGTCTCATGGTTTTTGGAGTTCTAATAAGTCCAAGGTAACCTAAAGACGAGAGCTCTTGCTGGTTCCTTTTTCCTATATATTAATTTTTTTTTTGGTGAACAGAACTTTGTACACATTTAGAAGTACTTGATCAGTATCATCAGGATGGACAAGGTGACGAGGTTGGCCTCAGAAAAGGGTGTGGTGATTTTCAGCAAGAGCTCTTGTTGCCTCAGCTATGCAGTCAACATTCTGTTTCAAGAACTCGGGGTGAGCCCTGTGGTTCATGAAATTGACCAAGACCCTGAAGGCAGGGAAATGGAGAAGGCTCTAACGAGGATGGGCAGCACTGCACCTGTCCCGGCTGTATTCATCGGAGGGAAGCTGGTGGGATCCACCAATGAAGTCATGTCCCTCCACCTAAGTGGTTCACTGATTCCACTGCTGAAACCATATCAAGCTTTATCTTGAAAAGGAACACGAAACATCAAACATGTTCCTGCTGCCATGTCGGAAGAATAAACTCGCTTGAATCAGTAGAGTAGAGAGCTTAGTATTTACTGGTCTATATATGTAGCGTTTATGACTTTATGTGTTATGTACTTTCTAGCATTTGATTAGCTATAATGTAATCTGCTAAATATTTAATGAAGTTTGATTTATATACTTGTATTGGTGTCCCAGTAAACTGATTATGTTATTGACAGTCTACGGTCGTTTGTTGTTCCCCATACTAATACGTACTCGGCAATTTTTGGTTATTTGAGGCTAATAACCAGAAGATAATATAGGGTACTATAAAGAGCATATCCTGAAAGTTGCACCCTTTATGCATCTCAGAAAAAAGCTCCACCACCTCCCTCCGTCCTTACTTTGTCGCTCTTTCTCCATCTGTTTCTAACAAGTACCAGTATTATTCAATAACCTTCAAATCATCCTCGTAACATGAAAGTATCTGCAAGCAGCCAAGCACACACTTTGAACATGTGTGTCCATCCTTCCTTCTACATCTTGTAAAAATATTATCTCTGAAGATCTATAAGCTGTATCATAATCAATGAAGCATTAACAGCATGCAAATCCATATTAGTTTTTCCTGTCTAAATCTTTTTTTTTTTAAACAAAAGTATTCTCATATGGTTTGATCCATTTAAACTGTCTCATAAATTTAATCTTTTTTAATCAAAAATAATAATAATATAACTCTACACATAAGTTACAATTATCAAGAATCCAATCACAACCTAAAATACTTAAAAACATAACTTATTTTCATTACGCTAACTACTTGTCAATTTTTTCTGTCCCAATCTGCTCATGCTTTACAAAGGACAAATTTCCTATCCTTCTCAAGTTAACCTCAAATGCAGGATTATTGAAGAGGGAAAGTTTCTCTATGGACCAGAAAGTGCTATGTGAAATAAAAAAGCATTTCAAACTTTGAAAGTTGTTTTAAGAGGAGAATAGAATATTGAGATTACATAAAAAAATTAGAGAAACTTTGTGCAGGAGCAGGATTGACTTTTCGATCTGTATGCGTTGTCCATATATTAAAAAAGTTAACAGGGAAATTCTCGTCTTTTATAATATAATGCTGTGGATTCTTCAACTTTATATCCCCGATTAAAAAAGGAATTACATTCCCTACCTTTTCTTTTGTCTTGTATTCACCTTTTTTTTTTTTTGGGGTACATGTCTCGCATTCACTTTTATTCTCCTCCTTTTCCCCACTAACAGCGGTCAATATCGAATTCTGGGGAAAGCATACTTTAGGCTCAACAAAACTTGAACCAGTGTTTCACAGAGGTAGTGCTGTGAATTGTGACACAAGTCCAGCATTTACACAAAATTCCTTCCTTAGTGCTACTTTAATTAGGTACATGTATGGGAAACTGAGGGTAATAATTTGTAAAAATTCAATGTATGATCTGCTAGTTCCACAGTTGAAAGATGAAACAAGAAGCAACGACTAGATAAAAAAAATGCATGTTAGGCACACTTTAAAAATTCTCTTGCAAATTTTACCCCCAAAAAAAAAATCTCTTGCAAATGAGTCAAGGATGTCTGCGGCTGAGCTGAAGGAAAAGGAATCAAATCAACATTCTTGCCCGTATGTTCTGAACGCTTTGATTTCCCAACTATATGGGAAATAGCTGTCAGCATGTATAGTTGAAGTACAGGTCTCTTTCTCAGAAATTCAACATGAAGTATGTCAGAGAAGTGAGAACCAAATAGGTCAATGACTATCACTGGTGATGACAAAATACGAATTATGTGCTAGTTGGAGACAAATGAAGAGTGGGTTGAGTTGAGACTTGAGCGTAAGGGCACACCTTGCAGATTGTAACAACTGGGACCATGGTCCATGGAGGGACTACCTGGGAGTGTTTGGTCCCCTATCCTTCCCCAGTTTAATTATGTGATCCCTAAATTATATTGGTATATATCTTTTAGATAGCACAGATTTCAGTGGTCTTACAACAAAATGGGATATTTTTGGAGCTGAGATATTACTGATTTAGTGGACAAAAGAAATGAATTTGTTCACAATGTCATATGATCAGAATCTTGAATTTTGAGATGAAGATGTTGTTTGACTCCAGAAAAAAGGTAAATCAAGTAAGCAAAATGTTTCCTCGGTGGAAGAAATTAGAACTTCATAATGAATATTTTTTTAATTAATTTTTTAAAACTTTTTAACTATAAACTATTTTTTTTAACTAATTGGATCAAATATACCCTAAAGATCCAATAAATGAATCTCTGTAGAATGACTAGAGAGGTTGCCTTATCTAAGGGGATGGTTGTAAGAGGCTGCTAGCCTTCTAGCTAGCCCCTAAACATGAGACGCTCGCGGGTATTTGTCTAGCTCTTGAGTTAATGCCTATTATCATCTGATTGGTATCCGATTGGGTTAAAAGGATTTGTGTTAAAAAATTTATTATAAAATTTTATTTAGGTATTGTAAAATATAATTACTTTTCAAGTGTAATTGTAGGAATTTTTTGAAAGAACTATTGCATGCCATTTATTAGAAATGATTTTATAGTGTTAATTGTAAGTCCTAGGAGAAATGATACTCATTCCTACAAATTAAAAATTATTTATGCCGGTCTATTTTCACTCTTCTCTTAATATTCTATATTTTTATTTCTTTTCAAACGAACACATCCTAAAAGAAATTATACTCGTATATACCTTCAACATATATAAGTAAATAAAAAATATATGGGCATATAATTTTTTTACTTATATATCTTTAAAAATTATGCATCCCCTCTATTACCATGAAATATAACCCAGTGTTCCAAGTCATTAATAATATGTTTGAATTCTAGTTTGCAAATTATGATTTCTTAATAGAGAAACAACTTTTTTTTTATTTCTGCTCAAACTATGGTTTGAAATTCAAAATCTCGTTTAAATACAACTCAATTATGATTTTGTCAAAATATATTAGTTATGGATAAAAGTCAATTTATACCCTTCAAGCTAAGGTTTAGAATGTGCAAACTATATAATCTAAATATGCACTAATTGGTTTTGGTTTTGCTTAACTATGAATAAATTTATACATTTTTTAATTAGAAAAACATTCCTAGTCTCGTGCTAGCAGCTCAGTTGATAAAAGCTAATAACATGCAACTGATGTAACGGGAGTGTGAGATTCAATTATTCGTAATACTCTCCATCCCTTAACCCCCTCCCCCGGTCCCACGAGGAGGCCACCCAAGGGCTCTACTATAGGGGCCCCTCAATCGGGTCCCAACAAGATAGGAGCTAAGTAGTTATAAAAATATATATATATTCGTACCATTCAGGGGGTAAACAATTATTAAAATTATTTCAAATAAAGAAATATACAAAACTATAAACATGATAATTGCCAAATATGCATTATTAAGCATTTCACTTTTCTGTTTATATATATGCCTAGCATTAAAATATCTTATGTGATATTCCGGATAAGGTCTTCAATTGCATAGATATAATTGGATGCTTCAATTAGTGTGTAGTTTCATATCTTAAATATCACCTATCAGTAATTTTTTTTTTTATGTATAATAACCTGAGCAAGTTTTGTACCCTAAAATTTAAAAAATATTGTAAATGTATTAAACTTTTGTTTTGGTTTATGATTTTTTTTTTGTTCATCCTGCTATTTTTCAACTTCCACTTTATCTTATGTGCCCTATGTATCATATGATACAATATAAAATTTTCAAATTAGGAGAAAATAATTAATAAAAACACCTGGCACTCGCAAAATCGCAAGCAGAAGGACTATGACAGGATAATAAAGATAATAGATATACAAGAAAGATACATAAAGACAAAAATATATAATTTGTTTTTGAAGATCAGTAATTAGCTAGCAGCCTAATTAATTAAGGAAGAAAATAAAGCTCGATTTCGTTTTGATGACCAACATTCTCAACTTGACCTTTGATAGATTGAAATACACGTGGTGCATATGGAAGATGATCAAGCAAGGTAAATTGGTAAGGATAAAGATTAGATTTTTGCGAAATGTGTTAACGAATAAACGTTGTCCGTTTGATTCTTTTACTCTCCCCTGATTTCTGTTCCATCCAGAGTTTATTCAATTCAAAACCGTTTCTTTCCTCTTGTGTTAACCCATTCGTGAAGTTTCGTAATCAATAGCAGTACTCAATTGGTAATGACTATCACTCAAGTTTCAACACGTTTGGCAGTAGGTATTGACTATGAATTTTCCATCCAGGAGGGTCCCTGGTTAATAGCAGAATGCTATCTAGTCGTCTAGAGATGGTAACCCAGATTCTTTTCCGGTCTATGATAGCTTCAAAAGGATAGCAATTTGGGCTCGCATATATATACCAAGTCTTCCCATTGAGTACTGCTCTTCCTTTCTAATGGAGAAATTAAGTAGGAATTTCATGTTCAACTGAAAGATCTCGCGAGGTCCCCTAGTTGATTCGGACACTCTATCTGCACGCCTAAAATAGAGGGTGCACTCGGTTTAAGGGAAGTTGAAGGAGAATAATGATGTCCGCGTGATGAAAATTGGTTGGGGACTAATCACTCAAAAAGACTAATAACGTGCTGAGGTCAAACACAGGTGTAGAAAGTGGAAACGATCGACTTGCTACCCAGAGCTAATGGGACACAATAGTGCTCTAACCTATATATATGGATGGCGTGGGATTTGCAATAATTGGCATCATATTGGAAAGGATATGATTTGGGTTTGGAAGAGGGACTTGAGTCAAATTTTGGTCAGGTTGCTGGTTCCCAAGTCGAGGTTTGTTAAGACTACAAGATTCATTGCTAATGAGAAATTGATAGAACCTGTTAATGGCTTTGTCACTCCTTATACACGGCAATGGGATATGTTACCGGAAAGTGTGTGCATGGTGATAGCTAGTTTATATTCACCCTCCAAAGGACGAGTTTGGTGAAGACCGAATCATCTGGGGTATAACAAACGGTGGAAAATTTCCCCTTAAGATCGTGTACGACAGTGTTAAAATTCCAAATCCCAGTGCTGGCTGATAATAAAATTTGGACTTGTATTTAGAATTTAGAGGTATGGCCTGGACCCATCGCACTCGCACATTCCTGTGGCTCACGAGTCACGACCCACGACAAGTCACCAACTAATGGTCATCGTTTTCTCAGACCTACATGCAGCATATGACACATGCCCACCTACGATTTAGTCCATTCTGGAACGACTCAGTCTCCTCTGCTTGCTTAAGAGATTGCTCCAGAGTTAACTTTATATGGATGCGGCCTATGAGACCTAGATTCTGGGACCACTTTTTTCCCTGACGTTAAAAGGGTGGGGCATTTGGTATTCCAACAACCAAGCTATGAAGAAGGAGAGTATCAGATCACCTTCGGGTAACTAACTTGCTGGTTGCTGTGATATGTTCTTTATTGTCAAACAGATAGAGGCGTCTGAAATAATCCCATGAGCTAATGAGAAGGAACGCAAAATGGTAATTAAGGTAGGAGACTCTTGCTGTTATAGTAGCGGAGTTGAGGTATATATACTGGCCAATTTGATAATAATGTAAAAATCTTTTGCACAATGGATATCAAATTTGAACTCATAATAATTATGTGCGAACTCAAACTAACATTCTTTTAAAAACTAACTTGGAAATGGCTTTAGATATGGAGGATTAAAAAAAGGTGTTTAGTCTAACAAGTTGATGGCTTGTGTGTGTGTGTGTGTGTCTATATATATATATATATATGTCCAAATTTTTAAAATCAAGCTGTGCATGATGTTTTGGTTTAACCCCCTCATTCTTTTTCCTTTATTTTTTTTTCAAGGATAGCTTTTGTATTTATATTAAATAACTGATAGAAAAACAATATGCACTAACCAATGTACAGAACATTTTATTATTTCTAAATTTTTGCAAAAAATAAATATAAATTTACAATGGAATTTAATAATAGAATAAGGATACATGAATATCCAGGAGGTGTTATAAGTGAGCTACGTGACTACGTCTCTAGGGCATGAGATGACTTGAACTTTTATTTTTGTAACTTTTATATGTATATCATATACTTTAATTAACAAATTTTTTTTATGTATTCTAAGAATAATACTTTTAAAAATATTTTAAGGGTTAAAATTTAATTTTAATTTTATTATTTAAAATTATATATTTAATTTAATGACTGAATAATTATAAAAAATTACATGTTACTCATTTATTAAATAACTGTATTATTCTGAGAGTGTACAAACTTTTTTTTTAACTAACAATTATAATTTCATATTTATCTATCTTATCATTAAAAAAGAAAAAATGTTATTTATATAAAAATTAAGAAAATATAAACAGCTACTCTTTAGATTGCACAATCAACGTAATAAACTAAAATAGTAATCAAGATATGAAAATTTCTTTTTCTTACATAGCTATTCAAGATTCAACTATAGGCCGTTAGTCTTTGTCCTGAATTGGATTCTGCTTGGAAAAAGCAAAAAGAAAAAACCGTCTCTGTAAAATCCGTACAGTTGGTCTGGTTCGACTTCAACCTCCGCAACCGTCGTTTTTTTTTTTCCTTTTTCTTTCTAATTTTCATCTTCCTATTTGCATGTTTGAGAGCGATGGAAGATGCCATGCGACCACCTCTTAGTCCTTACCAACCAACTCCTGCCACGCCACTGCCAAAAAACTACATAAGGGTATAATAGTCATTTTAAAACCCTTATATTAGCAACAGTCTTGACGTGGCGCATTATGAGTAGCTCACAAATATTGGGTTCGTAGATCCGCCCGCATTGAAGAAAAATATATTGGGAGTCGTCACTCGCCCAGTAACCGCTCTGTTACTGTTGAATCGGAAGAGACGGATATTTAACCGATCGAAGAAGCGAAGAGAGAGAAAAGCATCGTGAACAAACGAACCTGCAGGTAGAAGCCACGCCACGCTACGCTACGCCCAGATCTCTATCTCTCTAATAAACTATCAGCTCCCACTGATCCTCCATTAATGGCTTCTTGACCAGGTATTATCAATTCCTAAACTCTCGCACTATACTTTCTTTGCTTATTTTCACTTTTGCCTAGGCGGAATTTCAAGCTTTTTCTTCCTTAGGAACCCGGGTAGATTGAAATTGAAGTCCGTTTCTGTATTTGGTTTTCGATTCGTCCATTCCCTTGCAATTCTAGGGTTTAATTTGTGCTAAGTACCGTAGAATCACATTTCGTCGGTCCAAATTTTAGGCAATCGAACAATTGGGACCTAATCAATCGATCGTGGTTTTGATTTCTACTATAGAATCAATTCTGATGTGAATTCCGTGCGATCTATGGAAATCCGATCTTCTCTTTTTATTTTTTATTTTTTTGTCTTAAAATTCCTTATCTCGACGCAGATTCATCTCTCATAAAGATTGTTTGGAGAAGCAATTGGATCATATGAGGTGTTCACCTGGTTGTATTGGTTCTCCAGCTGTCAATTCAGATGTGCAATTTTTACAAGCTTTCTGTAACAAGGAAATTTCCCGCAGAGTCACAGAGGTTAGTTGTGGATGATCTTTTGGTAGCATGTATGTGGATTTTATTCTTTGGGTTTATGTTTCAGAATTTTGATTTTTGGTTACTGAAAATATGCTATGCTATAGTTGCCGTGAGTTGGAAAGCTTCCACTCTGCCTTACCATTCTTTATATAACTATTGATTTTCTTTTTCTTTTTTCCCCATTTCGAAGAACTGAGGTGATTAATAGACTGATGTCAATTTCTTTGCTATGTTTCTAAGAGGTCAGATTGAATTGTGTGTAAATGGATTGAGGTTATGGGAATGGGAATTCATTTGCAGGTGAGCAAGGCAAGACCAAATCCTTTGATCAGAGCAAGTACTGTGTTGCAGTTACATAAGCTCGGCAGAGGTGGACACAGGCTATCATGGCTGACGGAGAGGAGCGTATTGAGCTTAAATTCCGCATATATGATGGAACCGATATAGCCCACAGTACTTATTCATCATCAACAACAGTTGGTACCCTTAAGCAAAGGCTTGTTGCTGAGTGGCCTCAAGGTTAGTCATCTCATGGGGTGTATCTGTGTCAAAGCTTTGTTGATATTAATTTTATACATTTCTGATAATTCTTTTTTTTATTTATTGAATCATTGTTGTTTAATACTCTATTGACACTGTATTCTATATAGAATTAATTTATTATGGACATGAGACTTATCTTTTGGTGATTGAATGTAATATGTATATCACTTTTTTTGGCTGCATGGTTGACAACAATAAAAGCAAGAATCAAGCTTTATCTCACTAGTTTTCATGAAGCATAATTTATTCAAGCGAAAATTTGGTGATTCTTTTCCTGCTATATTTATCAGCTATCACTCCTATTAATTACTGAACTGCATGTTGCTCTGTCTGCATTTATCCAGTATTTCTACTTGTGAGTCCATTTTCACACATGATCATTCTTGCAGATAAACGACTCATTTCCTTTTTGCATGAATCATTTGATTTTGTTTTTCATTTGCTCTCTTCTGCAATATGTTTGCCTCATCTTTTAACGGAATCTTTGTGTTTACAGGTAAAACAGTAAGTAACACCAAAGTCAGTAAGTGACATAAAACTTATACATGCTGGTAAAGTTTTGGAAAACAGCAAAACTCTTACTGATTCCAGAATAACTTTTGGCGACATTCCTGGGGTTGCTATTACCATGCATGTTGTAGTACAGCCTCCTGTAGCTAAAAAGAAAACAGGTTTGTTAAATCTTTTCTTCTGTGATTTAACTAAAGCATACTTAAATTTGTAAATTTAGTATTTCATTAGGTTGAAATAAGTTTACCTCATATAGTGTGTAGTTTATCCCCAATCCCCTTGTCAAGTTCTATCAGTCTGTTTCTGTTACACCTACTCACCCTCTGCCCTACTTCCTTACAGGATAGAGAAGTAAAAGATGTACAATAGAGACTATTTCTCTGCAGCTAGTAATCTTTTTCTTCTTTTATAGTTACACAACTCTTAAGTGCTCAAACTATTCACAAAGTAACTTTTGTGAAACTTGTAACTTCTTTATAATAGTTACGCAACTCTTACATCCACAAACCATTCACAAACAAAGTATCTTTTGTTAAAACATGACAGTAAATCCTGAAAAATATGCATAAAAGAATAATCTATTTGAAAAGTTTAAAAAACATTTGTTTTTTGTTTGAGACTGATTTGTAACTAGCATTACTGTAATATCCATTTAGTGATTTATATTAAGTTGCCTTAGTGACATATACTTGATATTTGACGAGCAAAAGATATATATTTTACTATATTCTACTCATTTGTGCTTTTCCGTTGGTCACCTTGCAGAGAAGAACCAGGAGGACAAGCAAAAGATGAATTCATGCTCATGCACTATCCTTTAGATTAGGAAGCAAACATTGTGGCTGCCCTTGAAGATAAGGTTGCATTTTTCATATTTTTAACACTCGGGATGATGGTTAGGCAGTACGCTCTCAAAGGGCATTGCGTAACACGTTTGGCTTTATCAAATCTTTGTTGCTTGCTTTTTTTAATGTTCAATTCATTCCCAGTCATTTTCTTCGGAGTGAAATCAGGTATTAGCATTGTAAAACTCTGACCTCAACAAGTATAACAAGAGTGTCGCGCGTCCCCCAGCATTCCAAATTCATATATTGTTTGGAAATATATGTAGATAAATTTTTTTTTCTGGTCATTATAATTGATGAATATGATATATGAAGTGAGCAATATATTTTTGAAATTGCGGAAACAATTTCGTGGTTAAAATCTGCTTTCGCAATGACAAATTTATTAGGAACATTTTTCTGAAAAATGCTGAAACTTTTTTTTGTGAGAGGGACAGAGGCCCACTATTTTTGGAGAGGGAGAGCGAGGCCCATAAGTTATTATAATATAATGAGTAGACAAAGGCAGTCATGAAAGATGCGAGATAAGAGAATCAAGTTCTCACAACTCTGTTATATTAATTTAATAACCCATGTTTGGAAAGTGATTAAATTTAGGATAATTTTTTTTAAAAGTATTTTTAATAAAATTTTAATTATAAATTATTTTTAATATAAAATAAATTAATTCAAACATATACTTATTTATTTATAGGATAAGAAAGAAAAATCTATACATTTGCATGTACTATTTTTTCCCCATCACTGTTGCGACATTATGAGCCTTATGTTCGCCCTAATGAGTTCTTTAACGAGTTTACTGTTGAACACGGACGATGCAGTCCATTATGAATTTGTGAACTAGACTGATGAATGATGATGAATTTTGTGACTGTAAAATGGCAGATGAAAATATTCAATCACTATACTTTAAAATGATTTTTTCAAACGAAATTTCAAAACACATGTTATTAACTCTTATGACTTCAGCCATATCACCTATTATAGTTGTCGGAAAATTTGTCCGTTTTGCATGTGTAAAAACAAGTAACACTTCCAAAAATGCATTAATTTTGAATAAAAAAGATTTTATTGAGCTAAATGCAACATGAAATTGAAATATATAATTTTTTTTTGTTCTGATACAGTATATATAATTTTTTATTCAATTAAAATATTTTCGAGTTGTAAACCAAAAAAAATATTTCTGAGTTAATAAATTTAAGAGAATCAATTGTCTTAAATAATTACTCAAGTTTGAAATTTAAAAAATTAAAGTAGGAAATATTAAAATTCATATTATAAATAGTAAAATAAAGAGGGCGTGGGCTTAACCTTGAAACAAAATCTGACCCTAAGATCGTGTAGTTTTACGATCCAAAATCCAATTGGGGGCATTGCTGAATGCTTAATTCGACGCTTCTATCTATCATCCCCAACCAATGGAACAGTCTGCAACTCAAAGAAGAGAGGACGTGGGGAAGTTGCAGTACGGGTAATTTCGCGAACACCTTCTCTGCAACTGCTACATGATCAATTTCTTTTCTTGTTATTATTATTTTGTTTATTTATATGTATTGGTTTTTGCGTAGATGCGAGCACTATAAGAGACGGTGCAAAATTCGAGCCCCGTGCTGCAATCAGATCTTCCCATGTCGTCACTGCCACAACGAAGCCATGGTCCTTTTCTCTCTCCCTCTCTAGCATTCATTCATTCGTAATTTGTGCATACGTATTCAACTGTTCATTCTTCTGCATTCAAGCATTGCAAATTTCCACTTTGGTGGTTTTCCTTTTTTTTTTTATTTCTATATTTTTGTCGACTAATTTCAGTTGTGCTTGTAATTTAGAGCTCACTTAGCAACCCCAAGGATCATCATGAACTTGTCAGACGCGATGTTAAGCAAGTAAGAAGAATGTATCTGTTTCTTTTTCTCGCCTTGCATTTATAGTTTTTGTTTTCTTTCACATGGGTTTCGATTCAAACCCAATTGAATTATGAATTTTGATTATTTCAGGTCATATGTTCAGTCTGCGATACTGAGCAGGAGGTAGAAAGATTTCCTTTATCCTCTTTGCTGAAAAAACCATTGACTCTACATTAAGACCTTATCACTTTTTCTTTAGTTATTTATCACTTGATAATTCAGGTTGCCAAGGTGTGTTCTAATTGTGGCGTCAACATGGGAGAATATTATTGCGAGATTTGCAAATTCTTTGATGATAATGTAAGGGGTTTAATTCGAATGAGTTATTTAGGTGAAGTTTTCACCTACTGAATATTGGTATTTGAGATCCTAGATCTTGATTTTGTTTCTCAGCATTTGAGTTTTAATGCACTGTTTCTATTGATGCAGACAGATAAAGGGCAATTCCATTGTGATGAATGTGGGATTTGCAGGTTAGTAATTATATGTTCAATTCATGAGAGATTTGATTACAAACTCAATATGGGTTGGGTTAAACTGTTTGAATTGTTGTCATCTGAAATATTGAATTTTCTGTCTTATCTAATTTTCTTATTTTCAGGGTTGGTGGTCGTGATAACTTCTTTCACTGTGAGAAATGTGGTATGTTCTCTTGCTTACTTTTGGTTATTTATTCAATTCATTTGTTGTTTAGTCATGTTTGTTTTTCAAGCATAAGACCCATATGTAACAAGGCATGTTGTGGGGTTGTTGGTTCTTAAGAGTATTTCATTTAATGTTTTATCCTTTCTTTTTGACATTTGCATTGCACTTCTTCTGATTTGTTATTGTTATTGTTATGGTTATGAGTGTCCTCACCTTTTTTTAAATAATTTTGTATGAACACAGGAGCTTGCTATGCAGTGAGCTTACAAAACAATCACTTATGTGTTGAGAACTCAATGAAGAATTGCTGCCCTGTCTGTTACGAGGTTTGTCTTTGACTGTTTTGATTGCTAATTTTGCTCAAAACTGTTGTCCGTAAATTCTAACTGTGTTGTTCTATGCTGATAGTATCTATTTGATTCAATTAAAGGCACCACAATTATGAGGTGTGGACACACAATGCATACGGAATGCTTTCAAGAGATGGCATCTCAAAATCAGTTAAGTTACTTATATTCTTCTTCTTATATCAGATTTCTTATGAGCTAACAGTTGTGCTCAATTGATAAATTGGCGTTTTGATTTTATCAATCAGGTACCGTTGTCCTATCTGCACGAAGACAATGTTCAAGATGTCTGAGCACTGGAGAGATTTAGATCAGGAGGTGTGTGAAACTTTTATTAAATCTTTTAAAACATCTAAGTTTTGTTGATCAATATATGAGTGTGTTTTTGACTTTTCGTACATGTCTTTCAAGTAATACTCTATGTGACTTACCTGGGGACAAGGGAAATCCATGGGGTGAAGACAAATAGGAAATGAGACTTGAGAGGCGTTTTCTATTTAACTTTTGCAATGCTGGGTTTCCAAGGTAGTGAGGTACCTGCTGCTATGTAGAGACATGTTAAGTAAATGCACTAGCAAGAAGAATTACATATTTGCTTGCGAGAAAATTCAAAATTCTAAATCAGGTCAAAGGAGAAGTTAACTGTCTGTTGTGAGTGATGCTTTAGCATTGTAGCTTTGGAAGAGAGTTCACTGTTAAATGCAGAAGGTTTGGGAGAAACCTCTGTTGTCAACCTTCTGTTTCCAAGAAATCATTATGAGAACTATTTTCTCAGTTTTCAGGTCACTTGTTGATTAATGAATACATAAGAGAAAATAAATTGTCAAGACTTCCATGGAGGTTTCGTAACATTCACAGGTGTTACTTAAGGATTATAAGTTATTGAGGGGCATCCTTGTACAAGGACCTTTTGATATTCTTCCTTGATCCTTCCTTCTTTTAAATGATTGCCAATGTGCCTTTTTACTTTCGACTTGGAAGCTCTCTTGTTTATTGCTTAATAAATTTATTAACTATTAATATTTTGACTTTGATATTTGCTTTTGATAATTATCCTTTTTCTGTCCTATGAAATTTGTTTCTTTTGTGTTGACGTGGTTATAATTCTTGATAGATTGAAGCTGTTCCCATGCCCGAGGAGTATAATTTTGAGGTAGTTACTTATTCTCTCTTGGCTGGTCTATTAGAGCATCACTTGATAAGTTCATCCTGTTAGAATTTTACATAATCTCTGGCTTGGTTCGGTTCGCAATGACTTGATGACAATGTTTTTCAGTGCATATGATAACTGATTTATGGCATCATGTCTATATGGGTTTAGGACTCCTTAGGATCATAGATGAGCATGCAAGTATATTGTTTTTGTAACTTAATTATGCACCATAAAAAACTAAAGAATATTATCGTCCAATACACATGGTTTTGAAAACTTGGGATCTAAAGTAAATGCTGAAGTGATAAGCAAGATGAAAGGGGGATGTGGAATTTATAGGAGACCTTCATGTAGGCATCGCATGGTTTGTAGTTTTTTGTTCTGATGCTTTAACGGTAACAGTGTAGGCAAATTCAATAATTTTACACTAAAGTAAATTTGCTATAGCAAATCTCAGCAAGCTAATGCCTCTGAGTAATGCATGTCTTGCCAGCTTGCTGTACAAATTGCCGTTACACTTTGTAGTTAGGAATTTGTGGATAATTGTTTCAGTCTAGATTAAAGTAGCGGTTTTTCTTTTTCTTTTTTCTTTTTTATTTTCTTTTATTTTTTGTTATGATGGAGATGATGGAATTTGTTAGTATCTTTATATCATTCTCAAAGATTTCGGATTTCTAGCCATGCTGCTCTTATATGTAACTACTGGGTTGCTTGGGTATCTTACAGGTTTCAATTCTGTGCAATGATTGCAACACTACTAGCACAGTTTCCTTTCACATTTTTGGTCACAAGTGCAGACACTGCAGTTCGTATAACACTCGTAGGATTTCAACACCAGAACATCAGTGAAAGTTTTTGTGTTGGGGAAACCCAATTGTAACTTCATCCCAAAAAGTCCCATTTGACATTTTGTTTTGACATATTTCACTTTTGCCTATTGCTCCCCGATGTATTTCAAAGGAAATCAGATATTATCTTGATTTTGCTGATAGTCTCTGCTTAATTTATGAATGAGATAATATTGTGGATGTTCAGCATGATGTATATGCAATTTGTTCTCACGCGCACTGTCTAATCCACTCAGGGAAAAGAAAAGAGAATCATTCTCAGTGTGGCTAAAGATGGGACACCCAGGTCCCTGATACTCTTCAAACGTGATGACGTTTCATTTGAGTTGCCAAAAAGTCAAGAACTTGGTCTTAGATTTTGGATACATCCCACAATATCAGATTCATTGAATCTGATTTTATTTATTTATTTGCCTGTCTACTTTTGGATAAGTGATGTCATCTTTGAGTTTTTAGGCCTTCAACCTTTATACATAAAGATGAAACGAGTAACGTAGTAAAAGAAAACGTGGAGGGGGTAACGTTGATTTGGGCCCTAATATCGAGCACGAAGCATGCTAGCTGACTCGTAAACCAGCAGAAGGAAGGGTTTGGTCATCGCCTTACTTCATTTACATTTATTTATTTAAGTAGAGATGTCATCTTCAATGGACCAGTGAATTCGTACCAAAGGTAGGGACTGTGTGTATAATTGTAGATACAGAAATGTGTGGAAAAATGTGAAAATAGGATTAGGTAATTGACGAAATGAAGCATTGAAAATTTATCTAGCCTGTCTTCTCACGTGAAACTTGGGAGTAGTGAATTTTGATCCTTTGGTCTTATCTTATGGTACCTGTTTCTTTTTACAAGTCGTTACGTGAATGTCACAAACTCTCGTGTGAAATAAAGTATCCCCTTTAATATGTTTAGTAAAAAGAGCCAGGACCATTCAATTTCACAGTGTGAACGGCAGTGCAGGGGACCCAATCTGGCCATGAATGGAGGACCAGTTTTATAGTATATTTAATTTGAAATCTCAAAATTATAATTTGAAAAAAAAATAATTGAAATATTTTTTTATTTAAATTATAATTTAAAACTTTCTAAAAACTAAATCAAATACACTAAGATGTTGTCACAGAAAATGGACCCTCAAACACTACCAATCCCACAAAATCTGAACTAACGTTAACGACGATGAAGATTCACTTTCTGTAGGTGTAGGTTGCTGAGTCACAACACTGAAGGTGGGGGCCAGTTTTGGTTCCAGCAAGTTCGGCAGAAAAGGGCTTTTGCCCCCACAGCCGTAAATATCCCCCATGCCGCCGTTGGTTCTGATAATGAAATGCTTCCTTTTCTTCTCTATTCTATTCTATTCCATCCTCATCCTCATCCTCATCCTCATCCTCTCTCTCTCTCTCTCTCTCATCACTTTTGGTAGATGCCTTTGCTAAGTTCCAAGCTAAAAAGCCACTGAAATATCTCTATTTTCGTTCTTTTTCTTTTCCGCCAAAATTCTTCAACTGCAAAAACTTGGTGAAAGGATGCCACCAAATGTACCTTTCACTTTTTTCTGGGGGATTTGTTCAATAAAGGATTGACCGACACTCCAGGAATCTCGTAAAGTAAAACTTTAAATATTCAGAATAAAACTAGTTGAGTTTGATTAAAGACTTAATTTAGTAATTAATTTTTATCTATTATAATTATAAATATTTTATATTATTATTTAATTATATATGTTTATGTTATTAAAATTTTAAAAGAATTTTTTCTATTATTAGATAAAAATATTCTTCAATTAATTTTTGTGTTTATAAAATTATCTCTCTTTAATTATTAGATTAAATTCTTATATTATTAAAAAAATTTAAATTTTTTATGTAATTATTAATATAATTAAATTTATTAATAATATAATAACACTTGATTCATTAATAATTGAGTCAAATATAATATTATCTCTTTATTTAAAAAAATATTATTCCAAAAGTATAGGAGTCGGACAAAAGTCAATAACTTTACAGCATTTACTTTTGAGAAAATTAAAAATATTTTTGTCTGCCCTCGTTTTGTTCATGGGAATTTAATTTACTCACCAAGTGGTTTTTGGACTTTTTGGGTGGGAAAAAGTTCGTTCAAAGCACGAGATCCGCCACAGAAATTTCTTTGCGATAAGGCATAAGGAGACAATTTTCCATCGTCAAAGGCTCAAAGCTATTTTTTTTTCCCCTATTTTCCATTTTGGAGACCTTGTAGTTATTTTGCTTCTTTAAGACCCTTCTCCTTATAGGAATCGCCACAACTTCAAGTCTTCAACTTCTTCAATTAGAGAACTACCTTATTAGGATTATTTTTCTACATCTACATGGTGCCAAAATGCCTTGTTATATTAAACTATTTTCTTCATTCAATACTGATCAGTTATCATATAAAAAAATAATTATTGATATTGTGATGAGAAATTCTTTCTTCTTATAAAATTAAGTCACGTGTGAATTTACCTATATTTAAATTTTTAGAATTTGATAAGAAAAGGTTGCACAAATACTTATACACAAAGTTTTTTTTCCTCTTTTTAAGAGAAAATGAGTATATAACATCAAATAATGATACGTATATATTATATTTACATACTTACATAATTTTAAATAAATTATTAAATGATACTTTAGATTATATTCTAACTTTTTCTAAATAACCAAAATTTATACACAAATATCTCACACGTTATATCTTGCCATCATTTTCCAAACATCTCTTAAAAACTCCAAATATTTTTGTCTAGCCTCAATGAAAAAAATTTAAGAAACCAATTTTCAAAAAGAAAAGGAAGTAAAAAATCAAGCCCCTTTTTGTTTTTTTGGCCCTCAAGTAGATGATGATAGACACTATCTGGCTCGCCTGTACATATTGATGCCAAATTCTCCCTAGCGCTGCTTTGAAGCCATATCCTCAAAATCCACCGACCCAACCCTCTCTCTCTCTCTCTCTCGCTCTTCTCTTCTTAGATTTGAAGCAACACCGATTTTGTGGGAATTGGAACGCATAGTACAAGGTCGAGGAAGACATGAGCGTTTCTCCGAAACAACCACATCCTTCATGCAAAAACGATGAAGCGCCGCAGCTACTGCGACCGTGTGACTATTGTGGCGACTCCACGGCTCTCCTCTATTGCCGAGCTGATTCTGCCAAGCTCTGTTTCTCTTGTGATCGCGAGGTTCACTCCACCAACCAGCTTTTCTCGAAGCACACTCGCACTCTGCTCTGTGATGCCTGCCACGATTCCCCTGCCACGATTCTCTGTTCTACTGAGAATTCTGTTCTGTGCCAGAACTGTGACTGGGAAAGGCACAACCTGTCGCTGTCTTCGGTGCACGAGCGGAGGCCCATCGAGGGGTTTACTGGGTGCCCTTCTGTATCTGAGCTGTTAACCATTGTGGGTTTCGAAGATATCGGCAAAAAAGCTCTGCTCTCGACTGAGGAAAGTGGGGGCTGTGGCGTTGCTGGTGATGGGTTTCTGGGGTCCGAGATTGAAGGGCTTTCGGATTTGTTTGTTTGGGATGCTCCTGCTGTTGTTAGCCTCGACGATTTGATTTCTTCTACCGGTTCGTCTCATAACTATCAGGCTATGGAGGTTCCTCCTCTGCCCAAGGTATGTATAACTTCACTTTTATTTTTGTTCCCTTGTTTGGTTTCTGGGAAAACAGAAAATGCCATCGAAATTCCTTCTCTTTCCGCAAGAACTGAGGAGTTCATTCTTGTAGATCATAGTGTGATTTTTAGACTCGAGGATTTTCATCTGTTCCACTTGGGAAATTCTCTATTATTTGGTTCTGTTTAATTTAAACTTGGCACGTTGGGATAAGTGCTAAATCATAATCCTGATCGCTAGTTTGGTCGGCACGGGCATTAATAATTCATGGATTTTATTTATTTCTTTTTGGTTGTCTTCTAGGAATCTAGATTCTGTGGATGCTGAGAACACATTGAAAATCTGTGTCTATTGCTACAATTTTGACTTGTTCAGGGTATTGTTATTGAATCAGAATCGTAAGGCTGCTTGTGGGCGACACAGAGAAGAAATTCTTGGTCAGCTTCGTGAACTAGCAAAGTCGGAGCCTGACTTGATTCATGGAGATGTAGGTACTGAGCGACCAAGCACTGTGCACTACTTGTTCCCTGAACAATGTGTGCAGTCAGGAAATTTGTCCACCGGTTTTGAACGTGATATAGAGGCTGATATATTTCCTTCGTATGAGGTAAAGCTTCTACTTGACTGTTATCCATTCTGATAATGGGTCATTTCTTTTCTAGACACTATAAAACTTTTATTCGTGTCTGTGTAACGGATGACTTCTTGTATCTCTAGATTGGATTTGTCTCATTTTCTTTTTGTTTTGTTCATAACCCCTCAATAATATGGGTAAAGAATTTCATTTCTGATTTTTTATGGAGACTGTCTTGTTTTTCTTAATGAGGAGAAGAGTTATTTGGGTAAAGAATTTCGTTTCTGATTTTTTGTGGAGAATATCTTGTTTTCTTAATGAGGAGAAGAGTTATTTGCAATTGTTCCCGTTTGACAAGAAACCATTTGCATATAATTTAGAAATCTACTGGTTTCTTAGGTTTCTGATAACATGAACCCCAATGGTACAATATTGGCACTTTTATTCCAAATAGTATAATTATACAGATCAAGAATTTTCATCCAATGAAAATAATTGTTATACTGATTAATTTTAGTTGAATTATTGCTTTAATGGTTTCATTAGTGGATACTTCAACTTCCCATGAGACATGACATGTTGGTTTAGTCAAATGACCTTTAATGGGTCCAACGCCAAAATACTATTTTACCAAGAGTTGATCTCTATGTTTTTCTCTGTTAAGTAGTAGTGAAATATGTTCTTTCCTGGTAGTATCATATACGCGCTGTAATGATGGATCATAAAATAATATAGAATCTTTGAATTCACTTTACTTTGGCTGGAAAACTTTTCAAAACATATTTGTTATTTGTTTTGAAATTGAGTATTGGTTCACCTTGAGACACTGGTTTAACGTGTCCAACATTCTTATAGTTATGAATCCCAATTTACTCTGTTATGATAAATCTTTTACAAAACCAATCAGCAGCAACATCTATCTTGCTTTGTTATGTTCGCTGGCTTGTTTTGTTTTATTGTTGTTATCGACTGGCTAGGTCTTTCGGCTGTTCTTTTATATGTGGAACCATTCAATACTGCCTTCTTGACTGTGTGTATGACATTCCTGCTGAAATTTAAAAAAAAAAAAAAAAAGAACCGCTGAAATTCCCCACTATGCTGCCTTATTGACTGTGTATTTCAGTGGCATAGACAAAGCAGTCAAGCTATAAATCAAGTTGTTCCTCCTGATAAGTCGTTGGGAGCTTATACCAAAGAAGTTCTAGTTAAGCATTCAACTTCTGCTGTCTGTGAGACTCATACCTATGGTGACAACGGAGGAAAACCATCAAATTCTCTTAACTCTGAAACCGTATCAACAACTCCTAAAGCTGTTCCATGTGAGTTAAAGAGTCAAGAAAGAGATTCTGCATTATTACGGTACAAGCAGAAAAAGAAAACAAGAAGGTATAATATTGTGGCATCCTTTCCATGTTCTCTGTGTGTGTGTGTTTAAGTCCTAGACATGATGAAGTTTCATAAATATTGGCCCTAGGGGGTAAGGTTTGGATATATCTACATGAAAAAATGCCACATTTCCAATTAATATATGCAACATGGTTTACAACATGGTTGACTTAAAGAGTTCAAACTTTTCTGGAAAATGCTTTTGCTATTCTGTTTTTCATCACCATTTACTGTGAAGTGAAGTGTGATTCTGTAGTTGATCATGCCTTGTCAATGTCATCACCTTGCAATTTTTTACCAATATCAGCTATGAATACATGTATGTAGGATCTTGATGATTGGTGTATAAAAATTTATAATGTTCCTAGATTTATCAATTTGACATCCTTTACATGGAAAACAACAGATATGACAAGCACATAAGGTATGAATCACGAAAAGTTCGGGCACAAAGCAGGATAAGAGTTAAGGGTCGATTTGCCAAGATGGAACACTGAAATCATGGTAGGCTGCTATGACATCATAACTACAATTCTCTGCTTTACATCACATAAAGTTATAGATCATGTCCCTTCTATAGTGAACTTAATTATATTTATTTTGCAAGTGATATCCTTGGATCCATAGCTATAATATTATGCAGACGTATTCTAGCAATACAATTGACAGTAGTGTCTTTTCCTCAGCACCATAATTCAGTGCACGTGAGGAAGATAAAGAGGTGGAGTCTTCCATAAATCAAAGTCAAATTTACAGGGGTCTTAGGCCTGAGATTGTGTTTGGACTTTGGAGGGTACGTGGTACACAGAGGACTTGGATCTTTGTCTTCTCAAATAAAAGGAAAACTCAAAGCTTGAGATACCTTACGGTTCATGGAGACTCCTTAAATTGGTTTGAACCTCAGTCTTGAACATTCTACGGGGAGCAGGGGAAAACAAGTCCCACTTAACTAAATGTTTGAATATTATGAGAATATGAAAGCTGAGTTATGACACATCTAACAATGTGTTAACTGAAGATGTATGAACAAAATAATGAACTATATCCTGTGATATTTCATCTTTTCTTGTTTTATCAGGAGGACATTTAAAAATACTGGAGTTCTGTCTGGCCTTGTACATAAACATTGCCATGCCAATGGTGTTACTGTTGGTTCTGTTAGGGCGAGAGAATTAGAGTCTACCGGACTCAGCTGTGTCTGCGTGTTTTCTCCCTCCATAAATTTACGTCAATATGTGCTTCCAAGTAGTTAAAGAGAGGAGTTGAGGGGGCAACTAGATCTGCCTCACTTGGGGGAAAAAGGGGCACATCTCAGTCTTAAATACAAAAGCGAAAGGATATAAACTGTCTAATTTAGCAAACTAAGTTGTCTGGTAAATACTGGAGTATGTGTAGATTAATCGCATTATGATCTACTATAAAATAGCAATATAATCAGTTCTATTCTTCTCTATGTCTTTTGAATTGATAAATTATTTAATTTTATTTTGCAGGTTGGTCCTTTGTTATTTGATTAAATGTAATGCATGGCAGGCAATCCTCGTTACTTTTCTTTTTGTTTTTTTGGTTCTGAGGAGGCCCTATGGGACCTAGGAGGGAATGGGGAATGGGATTTGGGGATGGAAACCCCACCACAGCATACCCCCTGGCTATGACCAGGGGAAGTACCATATGAGCTGAGTCTCACTGGTATCCTTGTTACTTTACATACCCTCAAGTGCGTTGCCATACAATTTTTATACTTGTTCTTATTTCTTCTCATACATCTGATAATTTATCTTCTTCTCTTGACTTCCATATTTTACCTGCTTAAAGCATTTGGTATCATGTGCGACAGAGATCCTAAGCATATGAACTACGTACATATGGTGGACTTGGAGCAGAAAAGACACGTCTGAGAAGGGAGCATTTTGCCAGCTACTGCATTCTGTAGTTGTTATAGAAGCTGTAGCTTGGATAATGCTTACGTTTCCAACGCCAGCAAAATGTAAGCTTGATCAAGGTTTTTTTTTTTCTTTTTCTTTTACACATTATGGATGCTTAAACAATGTAAAGTTGCAGAATGTCAGTTCTAGACATTCCTATGAGATATGAAGTGCGAGATATTAGAAGTATGAGCAGCTGGATGACGTTGGAAGAAACATGAATCGGGAATGCCTTGGAATATATGCGGAAAAGCCGCTGCTGAGTGGTTTTTGACCTTCAGTAGTTTATTTTTTATTTTTTTTTTGCCGTAATCATTTACTTTTCTTGCTAGTTTTAAAAAGTTTACACAAACAAACTACCCATCTCACGTCTAATCCATCTCTGATACTATTCATGCCCAAAAAAGAGGTGAAAATAAGGGGATGATGCTATAGCCATCATGGAGCAGCATTAAAGAAAGGGGTGAAACCGTACTCTTGGTTTTAAGTCTTTGTACTAGCTTAACCAATTAATACAGAGACAAAATTGTCCCGGGAGCAGCACTACATACAGAAAATGTCCTGTCCGCCCTCTTCGTTCCTATCGTTTGGGTAAATCTTACCGACACTGAAATTTTTTTTTTGTGGGTATCATACCGAGACTGAATTTATTACTATAGGAAGAAGGAATGGGGATAAAAAGTTTAGAAAAATATGAATTAGATGTGATATAGAAAACCAAGACTAATGGATTATCAGTCTGCTCTAACTCAATTAGGTCAACGTGTTACTAGAGATTTCTACTCAACATCGAGATGTTGGATAATCATAATTGTAGCTTAATTTAACATAGCTTCTTGAAGTTTCTAATCCAAGTAAAGTTAGTTATACAGGTAGTTGGAGTAGTCAGTGTTGGTGGTTGTAACGAGAGATACTCTTATTCTATGTGAGATGAACGAATTAAGATTCACGTTCACAAATAAGACCCAGAAAAAAAAAATCACATTCACAATTTCTCTGTATATTTTATGATTCATGCTCTGTAAGCTTCTTAACACTGTAACTACCTTAAGGTTAAATGGCTGCCCCACTCTTTCAACAAGTCTAGAGATTTGGGAATCGTGGTGGTGCCTTCCTCTTTCAAGTCTACCTCTGGTTGGAGTTGTTCATTTCTTGGCCACTCTTTCAATTCCTTTTCTCTCTTTTTTTTACCGTAATCATTTGCTTTTCTTGCTAGTGTTAAAAAGTTCACACTACTAAACTACCCATCTCACATCTAATCCATCTCATTCATGCCCAAAAAAGAGGTGAAAATAAAGGGACGAAGTTATAGCCATCATGAAGCAGCATTAAAGGAAGTGGTTGAAGTGTACTTTTGGTTTCAAATCTTTTGTACTATCTAAACCAATAAACACAGACGAAATTGTCCCGGCAGCGGCATATTATATACAGAAAATTTCCTTCCCGTCCTCTACATTCATGTCGTTTGGGTAATCTTGCAAACACTGAACTTGTTTTAAGAGAAAGAAAGGAAGGCTTTTTTACACAGTAACTGCAATTTAACATATTTATAATCCAAGTAAAGTTAGTTAGTTATAGAGGGAGTTAGAGTAGTCAGTGTTGTTAGCTGTAACAAGAGATGCTCTTCTTCTATGTGAGAAGAATGAATTCAGATTCACATTCCACAAATTCCCCTGTATGTATATTTTATGATTCATGCTCTGTGAGCTTCTTAACATGGTATCAAACAAAGAATTTTTTTTTTTTGGCTGCATGCGCGAGCTACCTTACACATGGCCGCCCCACTCTTTCAACAAGTCTAGAGTTTTGGGAATCGTGGTGGTGTCTTCCTGTTTCAAGTCTTCCTCCGGTTGGAGTTGCTTATTTCTTGGCCTCTTTCCTCGACTTTGGTGAATATCTTCCCCCAACCCAACACACTCATCAGCCTACGAAAATATCCATGTAAGAGAAAAATATTAGGGAGTTATGTGATGCATGACACGGGTTATTTAAAGAAAGTAAAATTAAAATAACAGTGAGGGAGGGCAGTGAATTATGATAACAATAACAGAGTCACTTGGCAGTAATTAATAAAGCAAACATGGTATAGGCTTACGGTACGCAATTGATAAAGCAAACAACTTACAGATGCAGTGGTAGCTGCAAGTCCAAGCGCGATGTTGCTACTCTGGCTGGTCTCCCCTCTTCTTTTTTGACTTTTTCTTCTCTGAGCATCTTTCAGATTCTTTCTGAATCTACATACAGCATAATTACTGGCCTGCAAGCAAGAAAGATACAAGACGCAATGATGGGCAAGAAAAAGATCAAGATTCGAAATATAAACCTGTGTCACATATATGATATGGCATATAAATAAATAATGAATCTGATACCAACTAGTTGGAGCACAGTGCTTACAGATGAGTGGAGGCTGTACTCATGCATGATCCACGCACCATCGTGGACGGTGCCACTCTTCCGAAAGCGAAAATATTTCCCGATGCTGAGGAGTCGGTTCTTCCCCTCGTCGAAGACCCATGTTCCACCGTCGGTATTTACCCATGAACCCGACCCAATGGAGCGATCAAAGAGTGAGCTATCGTGGAACTTCTTCTTTCGCGTGGTGAAGAAGTAGAGGTCTGTTCCCCTGGTGCCACCAAACGCTTCCCAAATTTCCCAATGATCCATGCGCCGTACAGGTCATATTCAATAATGGGGACATCGTTAGGCAACGATTTCCCCTTGACCTTATCGTCAAGGAAACCGCGGAGCTGTTCATCTGTGGGCATGAACTCATTGCTTGAAGACGGACTCTGAGTCTGAGCCATCAAAGACGGGTCATTAGCCCTGTTCTCTCTGTTCATCTTTGATTCTGACAATCAAGAACTGAAAGAAGCTAGCGCAAAAACAAGATCAAATGCCCAGCCAAATTTGCTTAGAAGCAAGAAAACCTGACTTAAATCCCAAGCAAGCCTAATTGTGCATTGAAGGGCCAAATGCCCCGTTCAAATTTAACCAAGTTTTGGAAGAGTGTCTACTGCCCTTGCCCCCATGCCCGTACCTAATACTAATTAGCCGTTGAAGCTCGAGAAATAGAAAGACGCCAAATAGAAATTACAACTGTAGTAAATGTCACTATGTTACTACTTTATTAGAATATTTCTTTTTCAAAATTAACTTTGATTTAATTAATCCACTGCTATTGCAATAGTTGAAGGAATGTTCATTATTGTAAATACCGTAAAAAGTTATTATTTATAAAGCATATATAAATACAGACACATCCATATAGCTAAGAAAACATTTTGTTAATAAGTTAATTTAATTTGCAGTACGTATATTTACAATTTTATGAGATTGATCAACGTAACTACATTCACATATAGTGGAAATTTATTGAACTTAAAAGGGGGAAATGGAAAATAAATAATAAAAAGAAAATTTGAAACGATGAAGAGTTTTTTTTTTTTTTTTTTTTACGAAGGAAAGGTCTAAGACTTCCGTCAAAGTAGGTTTAGGACCTAACAACTTCAAAAAAAAAAAAAAATCGTTTCACTTAAAATGAGACTTTTGAGCATAAATGGAGGTATTTTGTTATATTATTTGGAAGGAGATAGAACAAACCAAAGTCTCATCCATATTATAATATCTTGTTGCCATTTGATCGATTTCAGGGACTAAATAAGCATCTTTAACAATATACAGCATAAGGATGACGGAAATCTAACTGGCCGGGCTTGTTTGGTTTCGCTTTTTGCTGGACAATAGTTACCACTTAAGACTGCAAGAAAAATTGTTCTTTTGACAAATATCTATTCCACAAAAAATGTACTATTATAATTTTAAATTACAATTTGTAATTGTAATTACAATCACAACATTCTTGTTCCGATAGTCTTAGCAGCCATTGTATTATAATTGTGACTACATTAATTATAATTGTTTATAATGTTTATAATTACAAAATAATTGCAGTCGTAATTGCGATCGCGACCATAACCGTAATTTAAAACCATGAGTACTAAACCTGATAATATCACAAGTTATTATAAATTAAAAGTAATAATAACAATTATTTTATTATTTTAAAATTTAAGATAAGTGATAATTTGTTACTGTAAATAATTTAGTTCTACAATTTTATTTTGTTGCAGTATAATCTACGTATATTTACAATTTCTTCAGATTTATCAACGTATAAACATTCATATAAAGTGGAAACTTATTGAACTTAATTAAGCGGAGAATGAAAAATAAATATTAAAAAAATTGAACGATAAAGAGTTTTTTTTTCTATTTTTTATTTTTTGCAAAAGAGAGGTCTAAGACTTCTTCCGTTAAATAGATCGATCTCAGGATCAAATAGCTTTAAAAAATTTGGTGTCACTCAAAATGAGACTCTTGAGCATAAATGGAGATACATTTTTTTTATATTATTTAGAAGGAGATAAGCAAAATCAAAGCCTCATCGATGTCATAATATCCTGTCCCTTTTGCTACTACTAGATTTGTACCGCACGGTAAATTTATTTTACGAAATAAAAAAATTATTATTAATTAATAATAATTTATTAAAGATAATTATCAATTTTTAATATTATTATTATTATTATTATTATTATTGGGAAAATTATTATTTAATTATTATTAAAAGATTACAAAATATATAATTTCTAGGGATTTAATTTTGATACATTATCAATGTAAAAATTTCTTACACTATCATCTAATCATATTTATCCATATCATTAAAAGTATTTAACTTTTTAAGTAATTGTTATTATAATCAAATTTTTTAATAATTTAACAATATATGATTTGATAATAGTATAAAAACTTTTTACAATAATAGTAAATCAAATTTAAACTTATTCACCAAACTAATTAAATGATTGAATATAAATATGTGATTATATTTATAGATATATGCCGGTCATAGCAAAAAAAGAGGAGTCGATACATGATTTTCTTTTACTAAGAGAAGTAATCAAAACTAATAGTTGTTTGTAACTTAAAGAAATAAGAAATAATATTTACAATATCTCTCTTCTAACCAATATTTTTTGTCAAAAAACCTACCTAAAAAGATATCATTTGTCATTATAATTAATGATCATATAAATATAAATTAATTAAATTTATTAAAAAAGTCAGAGACATTGGAATGAATATTTGCTGGCATAAAGAGAATTGGTTAACTTTTGGGAGTTAGTATTTCTGGTAAATATCATTGAAAGAAAAATCCTCATATTAGTAAATGAAACAAACAAAAAAAAATAAATATTTAAATCATTATTATTGTTTAATTACTATATTAATAATTCTTAAGTTTATACTATTAAATTATTAATATAGCAGTACCTTCTTTTTTTTTCAATAAGTAGGAAGCAACTTTTTCACCATGCACACCCTATAATGTGTAACTTTACTTTTTATTCCTAAAATATGTTTGAAAATATTTAAATTTAAACTAAAGATAAATATAATACATAGAACAAATCTAAATGAAATAATTATATTTTGAGTCTTAAAGATAAATGATAATTTTCTTGATTAGCTTTTTATCTTTATTGAAATTTTTAATTTCATAATAACCATCAAACTTTTCAATACCATCTACAACAACATACAAATTTTAATTAAGAATGGTAAAAATCCTCACATCCATCGAGATTTGTGGGGATTAGTCGTGATAGAGTAAGGAACGGGAACTTGTTTGAAAAATAAAGATAGGGCATGAATCATACTATTTGTTTTGTGGGGATCATATTATTTGTCATGTGGGTACCCACAGTTTTGTTTTCTTTTAACATTTTATACATATTATGTTTTATTTAAAAAAGAAGAAAAGTGAAATATCAAAGGTAGAATCAAGTTAATAATACAGAAAAAATAATAAATGATCAAAATAAACATTTTAGATATAAGTCCTGCTAAATTTTAGTCAAATCAAAATTATGAAACTTTTTGTTAATAATATTAGTTATTATAATAATCAAATTAATGTTAATTAGGCTTGTAATTGAATTATAGTCAATGCTGAATCAATGTAAATTCTTAAAAATCAAAAACTGAAATTAAGAAATTAAATATAGAATTTAAAATTTAAGTGTATAAAATTATTGAATTTGATTGATTTGTTTTTCTAGTTTTCTTTTAATTTGTTTACATAATTTTTGCCATAAAATATTTACGTAATTAAAAAAAAGGTACGAAATTTTTTTAAAAAATTCTCTAATTTAAGTGAAAAAATAAAAAATCATAAATAAAAAATTATAAAAATTTTAACTCTATTATAAAATCAGGCTACTTATGGAGTTATTAAATATAAAATTTAATATAAATTTTAAAATTTAATATTAAGTTATTAAATATGAATTTTAAAATTTTAAAAATATAAAGAGGCCTTTATAAGAATATGATAGTTAATGATTAAATAGAATCATTAAATTTATATAAAATTAAATTTATAATTAATAAAAATATAATAAATAACTTTAAAAATTTTTTAAAAAAAATCTACATAAAAAGTTGTTGAGTGAGAAAAGAAATTTTCATAAGTGAAATTTTTTTTTGAATAGAATATTGCTTTTATATATTATAATTATTAATTTGTGATAATATCATATTTAAGACATTAGTACTTTTTTTCTGTAATAGATATTTTCCAAAAGAATAATTTTTCTTTTAGTGATAAGTGGTAACTATTGTCTGTTGATATTTAGTTGGCTAGTCGGATTTCTATCATCCTCATGCTTAAACATCGTAAAGTTGCAGATTGTCAGTTCTAGACATTCCTATGAGATATAAAGTGCGAGATATTAGACGTATGAGCTGCTGGATGACGTTGGAAGAACATGAATCGTGAATGCCTTGGAATATATGCGGAAAACCCACTGCTGAGTTGTTTCTGACCTTTTTTTTTTTTACCGTAATCATTTCATGTTCTTGCTAGTGCTAAAAAGTTTTCACTGATTAACTGCCCGTCTCTCATCCAATCCAATCTCTGATACTATTCATGCCCAAAAAGAGGTGAAAATAAAGGACGAAGCTTATAGCCATCATGATGCAGCATTAAAGAAAGGGGCTAAACTGTACTTTTGGTTTTAAGTCTTTGTACTATCTAAACCAATAAATACAGAGACGAAATTTTGTCCCGGGAGCAGCATTATATCTTACCAACGCCGAACTTATTCCAAGAGAAAGAAGGGGTGGGGGTAAAATGTTTAGAAAAAATATGAATCAGATGTGTTATACAAATCCAAGATTGAATGATTATCAATCTGCAACGTGTTACCCGAGATTTCAACTCAGCATCGAGATGATGGATAATCATAAATTGTAGCTCAATTTAATATAGCTTCTGGTAGTTTCTAATCCAAGTAAAGTTAGTTAGTTGTAGAGGTAGTTAGAGTAGTCAGAGTTGTTAGTTGTAACGAGATACTCTTCTTCTATGTGAGAAGAATGAATTCAGATTCACATTCCACAAATTCTCTGTTTGCATATTTTATGATTCATGCTCTGTGAGATTCTTAACATGGTAACAAACGAGAATGTTTTTTTTTCGCTGCATGCGCGAGCTACCTTACACATGGCTGCCCCACTGTTCCACCATTTCCTTGAAAAAAGTGTTGGGAAACATCTCGATCTCTTCCTCTTCCTCTTTCGAGTCTTCCTCTGGTTGGACTTGCTCGTTTCTTGATCCCTTTCCTGGACTTTCGTGAATATCTTCCCCCAACCCAACATGCTCATCGGCCTACAAAACCATCATGTAATAGAAAGTAAAATAAAATATAATAGTGAGGAAGGGCAGTGAATTATGATAACAATAACAGAGTCACTTGGCAGTAATTAATAAAGCAAACATAGTTTGGGCTCAAGGTACGCAATTGATAAAGCACACAACTTACAGGTGCAGTGGTAGCTGCAAGTCCAAGCGCGGTGTTGCTACTCTGGCTGGTCTGCCCTGTTCTTTTCTGACTTTTTCTTCTCTGAACATCTTTCAGATTCTTTCTTAATCTACATACAACATAATTATTGGCCTGCAAGCAAGAAAGATTGAAGACACAATGATGGGCAAGAAAAGATCAAGATTCGAAATATAAACCTGTGTCATATATATGATATGGCATATAAATAAATAATGAATCTGATACCAACTAGTTGGAGCACAGTGCTCACAGATGAGTGGAGGCTGTACTCGTGCATGATCCACGCACCATCGTGGACGGTGCCACTGTTCCGAAAGCGAAAATATTTCTGGAAGCCGAGGAGTTGGTTCGTCCCCTCGTCGAACACCCATGTTCCACCGTCGGAATTTTCCCATGAACCAGACCCAATGGTGCGATCAAAGCGTGAGCGGGTCTTCTTCTTTAGTGTGGTGAAGAAGTAGAGGTCTCTTCCACTGGTGCCTCCGAACGCTTCCCAAATTTCCCAAGGGTTCCTGTCGCCGTACAGGTCATATTCAACAATGGGGACATCGTTAGGCAACGATTTCCCATTGACCTTATCGTCAAGGAAACCGAGGAGCTGTTCATCTGTGGGGATGAACTCATTGCTTGAAGACGGACTCTGAGTTTGAGCCATCAAAGACGTGTCATTAGCCTTGTTCTCTCTGTTCATCTCTATCTTTGATTCTGAACAACCAAGAACTGAAAGAAGCGCAAAAACAAGATCAAATAGCCAGCCTAATTTGCTTAGGAGCAAGAAAACCTGGCTGAAACCCCAAGAATTTCAGAATTCTTCTTGTGCATTGAAGGGCCAAGTGCCCCATTAAGATTTGACCAAGTTTTGAAAGTGTGTCTAATTCCCCCATACCCATCTCTAATACTAATTAGCCGTTGAAGCTCGAGAAATAGAGGGACGTACGCCAAATAGAAATTACAACTGTAGTAAATGTCACCATGTTACTAGTTTGTTACAATATTTCTTTTTCAAAATTAACTTCGATTTAATTAATCCACTGTTATTGCAATAGTTGAAGGGATGGTCATTATTGTAAATATCGTTAGAAATTATTTATAACGCATATATAAATACCCACACATTAATATAGCTAAGAAAATATTTTGTTAATAAATTAATTTAATTTGCAGTGCGTATATTTACAATTTTATGAGATTAATCAACGTAACTACATTCATATATAGTGTGTAGATATCGATAGACAATCGTTACCACTTACCACTACAAGAAAAATTGTTCTTTTGGAAAATATCAATTCCACAAAGAAAGTACTATTTTGCGGCTGCTACATTCTAGTTGTAAGAGTTTTTTCAACCACACAATTATCATTGTGCTACATCAATCGCCATTATTTGCAATTTTTATAGTTACTATGTAACAGTAATTGCAATTCAAAACTATGAGTACAAAACACGATAATGTCACAAGTTATTATAAATTAAAAGTAATAATAACAATTATTTTATTATTTTAAAATTTATAAATGATTAATTAGTTATTATAAATAGTTTTAGTTGTACAAATATTTTATTTTGTTGCAGTATAATCTACGTATATTTACAATTTCCTGAGATTAATCAACGTATCAGCTTTCATATATAGTGGAAACTTAGTGAACTTAGTGAAGGGGGGAATGGAAAATAAATAATAAAAAAAAATTGAACGATAAAGATTTTTTTTTTCTGCAACAGAGAAGTCTAAGACTTCTTCCGTTGAATAGATCTCAGGATCAAATAACTGTAAAAAAGAAAAAAAAATGGTGTCACTTAAAATGAGACTCTTGAGCATAAATGGAGATATTTTATTATATTATTTGGAAGGAGATAGAGCAAATCAAAGCCTCATCGGTGTCATAATATCCTGTCCTTTTTGCTACCATTTGATGATGTAAGTAATTAAATAATTATCTTTCACAATGTAGAACATGAGGGTAATGGAAATCTGGCTAGTCAACTATGATACAGCATGTTTGTTTTAACCTCAAAATCATGGTGTCAATGTTCCTTTTGAGCATTTTGTTGCTTCCACAAAAAGTGTTTCGAACACAAAGCTTTTATCTAAACACAAATATTAATCAAAATAAGCTAGATATGGATAGACAAAGGTTATCACTTGATAAGACCTGATAAGGTATATTTTCCACCTCTATCCATGATTGTCATCTATCTCTAAAGCATCCTTCATTGTTATGAACAAACTCTCCAATCACCACACTCTGACCACCACCGTCCGACCATCGTTACTGTAGACCATGGTATCCGACTACCACCATGCGCTGTAGACCACCATCGCCATTGCTCCCTCTCCAACCATCACCATTGAGGCACCCTCTTCGATCACCACCCTCTTCAACCAAAAAAAAAATGTTTAATAAGTAAGAAAGAATAATAGAAAGAGCACAGAACACGTGGGGCCTTGAAAAATCTTGTCAGTATGAAAACGGGAAAGGAAAGAAAGCTGCTAGAAAAACATTTCACTATAGAAGATAATAATGCATATTTGAATTGATTAATTAATTGATTAATTATAATTTTATTATAATCATAAGTCAATTAGTTAAATAAAAATAATTATGTAAAAAGTAAAATATATTTAAAGCCAATTATATGTGTAGAAATAAGATAATTATAAATTGTAAATATCATATTTTGTTCGGCCCTTAATAAATATTATAATTTTTATCCTAATAATTAATTTAATAAAAAATCATTTTAAAAAGTGAATTTTTATAATTTTTTAAGAATAATAGCAATTAATAAAATAATAATGAATAGATAAAGTTCAATTTAAATAAAAGATTCTATCAAGATAAAATTTGATTAGGAAGAGATAATTTGCAGATAAGAAAATTTTAAATTTCAAATAAAATTTGGTTCTATCTAATAGTTTAAAAAATTAATTCTATTTAAAGGAGTTAGATTAAGAGACTAGGGGGAGAACACAATAAAAAAGGCAAGAGCAAGAAGTTTTCATTTTTTACAGCTTTCAAAGGTAAATTCTCTAAGTTCTTACTTCCTTTTAATTTTTTTTCATAATTCCATTCAAGATCTAATCCCTCCATGCTGCCATGTTCATGTTTACTGCTCTAAATCACACCTACACCCCAAATTCCATGAGCCAATCGTCCATGCACCACGACTTCCACAACACTCACTAATCACATCATTCACCCACATAGGCGCCCGTAATCACTCGCACCTTTTCACTTCATTCACTCACACACCTGCACCTTTCACTTCATTCACCATATGCACTCACACACTTGCACCCATACTTTCTCACTTCTTTCACTGCACCCACTTGCATCACGACTCCAAGCCTTCACGTGGCAGTTAGCACCCACGTCACAGGCCTCATTCACATATGAGCACAGCACTTACACCCTCACTTTCTCACGTCTTGCACTCACTTTCACATAATTACCCAGCCACTCATCTTCCGTGCTAGAGGCTCATCAAATAGTCCCATTAAATCTTGATGTTAGGTTTTCTTTCTTTATTTTGTTTTATTTGTGTTTGAATTTCAGTATTTGCTGTTCTTTATTTTTGGTCATGTGTAAAGTTTCTATTGTCTTTAGAATGAATTAATTGGTTAATTGTTAGGTTTATTTTGACAAATCTTAATTTAGATCATTGGGATTTTTCTATTGCATTATCATTAATAATTAAAATTAATAATGGATCAAAACACTGACGATAAACATTTTGATATTCTTGCTTTTGTTTTACCAAAAGCGCTGGCAAGGCTTTAAAAGATTTCTAGTAAAATCTTAATTAAATTATTAATTTTATTTTAATAATTGTCATCATGTACATATCATATTAGTCATTACATTTCATTAATAATAATGTCTTAAGGTTAAATTTTATAATTAAAAAATCATTTCCTTATAAAAAAAATAAATAATAATAAATGGAGAACAAGTTAAATAATTCAAAAATTGTGATAGTGGTGGATTTAGATTCTCTTTTTTTCAATAAATCATTTTTGTAAAATTAATTAAATAAACCTTTTCTTAATCTTAAATTAATAATAAATCTTTTGTAAAATCAATTTTCTAAAAATATATTTTTTGTGAAATTCACTTAAAACATTTTTGAACTAAATTTCATTTTATCACTCATTTTGAATATCTCTATCAAATATTCATTTTTAAAACTATTCACTTTAATTAAGTGAATATCATTTTTTGAAAACTAAAGAATTTCTAAATTCACCACTTTCACATTTTATGTTGTGAGTTTGCTATTTATTCCTTATAATAATAGCTATTTAACTGTCCATTCTCTATCTTAGTCATTGATCACTTTTAATAATATGCATGATAAGTTGGGACATATAAAAATAAAAACATAAAAATATTTCTTAAATAATAATTGATCAACATTAATTCATTTAGTACATAATCTTATATTAAATAAGTAACACCTTTCATACTCGTAACTAATTCTTGAAATTAAATTCTAAAATGAAGACATGAATATTTGAAAGTAATTATAATGAATTATATTTATCAAAAAAAAATTTGTGTTTACAAATTTATTTTTTTTAATTTATGTTCAATTAATTATTAATAATTATTTAAAAAATTAAAAATTTGAGATTAAATAGGGAAATCCCCTTATAATACTGTAGAATCACCATGCAATGCACAAGAAGAATCCTTAACTTTCTTGGGGTTTAAGTTAGGTTTTCTTGCTCCTAAGCAAATTAGGTTGCGCTTCTTTCAGTTATGGATTCTTCACAATCAAAGATCAACGGAGAGAACGGGACAAATGATACGTCTTTGATGGCTTAGAGACTTTCAAAAGTGAGTTCAAGCCCACAACAAACAGCTCCTCGATTTCCTTGATCGTAAGGACGTGTAACTTTTAAAGAGTTCAGTTCCTCGGTGTCCTCAGTGAGTTCAGCTTTTGTCTCAGAGCGTATAACTTTTATCAGAGCTCTTTTCAGTCATGTCATGACTTTTCTAATCGTTTTGTTTATAATATTTCTTTTCTTCAAATGATGGAGAAGACAAAATGCTGGGTTCAAAAATTCTGTATGACTTCATATTATAATGAGAAAAGCACATTTATATGAATTTATCAATTGACCTTTTTTTTTTATTCAGAGGTAGGGAGAGTTGAGTTTCATCTCTATCCGAAATCGAATTTATGTGTGTTTCTTCAAGACTTTATGCCTTTACCAGTTCATTCACAAACTTGATCATTTTCATTAATTGACCTTAGGTTAAGGAAACCGAGCAGTTGTTCATCCATGGACTTGAACTCGCCACTTGAAAGCCTCTCCGCCATCGAAGTCGTATCATTGGCGTCATTAAAGTTCAGGATTCTTCTTGTATATTGCAAGGCCAAATGCTCCATTCAAATTTAACAAGTTTTAAAGGAGTGTCTATTGCCCCCACACCATCTCTAAGCTGCACCCACTAATTAGCCGTTGAAGCTCAAGAGAAATAGAGGGACGCGAAAATCTCACGGTGTTAATACTTTTGTTTGTGTATTTATTTTTCAAAATTAACTTCGATTTAATTAATTAATCCATTGCAATTGCAATTGTTGAACGAATGTTCATTATTGTAAATATCGTACAAAATTATTATTTACATCACATATATAAATACACACACATATAACTAAGAAAACATTTTGTTAATAACTTAATTTAATTTGCAGTGAATATATTTACAAATTTATGAGATTAATCATCGTAACTACATTCATATATAGTGGAAACTTATTGAGCTTAAAGGGAGAAAAGGAAAATAAATAATAAAAAGAAAATTTGAACGATAAAGAGTTTTTTTTTTTTTTTTTACGAAGGAGAGGTCTAAGACTTTCGTCAAAGTAGGCTTAGGATCAAACAACCTCAAAAAAAAAAAAAATAATAATAATAATGGTTTCACTTAAAATGAGACTTTTGAGCATAAATGAAGATATTTTATTATATTATGTGGGAGCAGATAGAACAAATCAAAGTCTCGTCCGTATCATAAAATGATATCCTTTTCTATTACCATTTGATTGGTTTAAGTAATTAAATACGTATTGTTTGATATGATTATCACAAGGCCTCATTAAAAGGATAGTGATAAACATAACCTTAATAACTACTTTGGTTGTAAATGATAACTCAAGAAAAAGTCTTACAAGAATTAAGATAAATATAAATCTAAGCTTAATGAATGGGCTTATTGTTATTCTGAAAAAATCATTTTCTACATAAATTAGTTTACTTTAACTATATAAAGAGATCTATCTCACATAAATATATCTATCATCATATAGTGTATTATTTTTAACTTAAACATTAAAGTGTCTTTAACAAGTACACGATCATTATACACCTTTGATTAAATTTCAAGTATTTTTAAATTCTTAAATGTAATTTGAAACAAGGATCTTTCACAATGTATAGAGCATGAGGATTTCACAATGCAAAGCAAGAGGATGACGGAAATCCAACTAGCCAATTATTTGCCAGTTTGGTTTGACATTTTACCAATGCAAATGTGCATTTTTTTTTTTTTAAGAAATACTAGCGTATCTCTCAATTTATATTTTTTTATTTTTACTTATATATTTATTTAATAAATTAATTAATTAAAAATTTATTATAATTATAAATCATTTAGTAAAATAAAAATAATTTTTTTAAAATAAAATATATTTAAAGTCAATTATAATAATATATGTAAAAAGAAAATAATTTTATATATTTGAAATTAGTTGTCTCATGCTTCTCAATTTTTTTTTGCTTATGTACTTATTTTTTAAATTGATTAATTATAATTGTATTATAATTATAAGCCAATTAGTTAAATAAAAATAATGATGTAAAAAGGTAAAATATATTTTAAGCCAATTATATATGTAAAAATAAGACAATTATGAATATTTTAAAATAGTTATAACAATAAAATATAGTTATAAAAAAATATGTTTACAATTTTATTTATATTCTATTTATGTTTAATTAATTATTAATGATTATTTGAAAAACTGAAAAATTGACACCAAAAGGGGAATCCCCCTTATAATAGTGTAGAATAAATTATTATTTAAATAAAAATAATTATGTAAAAAAATAAAATATATTTGAAGCTAATTATAATAGTGTATGTAGAAAGAGAATATAATTACTCTTCACAAAAAAAAAGATAATTATCTATATTTGAAAGTAGTTATAAATGTAAAATATAGTTATCAAAACATATTTGTGTTTTCAATTTTATTCTTTTTTATTTATGTTTGATTATTAATAACTTTTTGAGAAATTGAAAATTAATTTGATGCAAAAAAGGGGAACAGATTAGATATGGTGTGGGGGCAATATATATAGAAGTCTGTATAATGGTGGCTTGGCTCAACGTAAATGGTGGCCTGATGTTTTATTATATAAGCAAGGTTGTTGCACTAGATAGATAACAAAGACAATAACCGAACTGATAAGATAACGCAGTAAATTAAATTACCTACAACTATTAGATAAGTGCCAATGTCCTACTTTATCAATAGACACTCTTTTAAAACTTTTTGAATGGGGCATTTGGTCCTGCAATGCAGAAGAAGAGTTCTGAACTTTCTTGGGGTTGAGTCAGTTTTTCTTGCTCTTAAGCAAATTAGGTTGGCAATTCTTGATTCTTCAAAATTAAAGATGAACAAAGAGAATGAGGCCAATCATATGACTTCGATGGCTGAGAGTCTTTTAAGCAGTAAGTTCAAGCCCACGAATGAATAGCTCTTGGGTTTTCGGTCAATGGCAGATCTTTGCCCAATGATGCCAGTGTCACCATTGTTGAATTTGACTTACATGGTGACATTAACCCTTGGCAAATCTAGGTTAGGCTTCTTAAATTTGCCAAGGTTGAGTCAAATTCAACAATGGTGTCATTGGCATCCTTGGGCAAAGGTCTGTCATTGACCTTAAAGTCAAGGAAACCCAAGAGCTGTTCATCCGTGAGCTTGAACTCGCTGCTTGAAAACTCTCCGCCTTCGAAATCATATCATTAGCCTCATTCTCTCTGTTCATCTTTGATTTTGAAGAATCAAGAACTGCGTAACCTAATTTGCTTAGGAGCAAGAAAAACTGACTTAAACCCCAAGAAATTTCAGGACTCTTCTTGTGCATTGCAGGGCCAAATGCCCCATTCAAATTTAACAAGTTTTAAAAGATTGTCTATTGCTCCCACAACATCTCTAAGCTGCACCCACTAGTTAGCCGTCGAAGCTCAAGAGAAATAGAGAGACGTGAAATAGAAATTACAACTGTAAGAAATCTCACTATGTTACTACTTTTGTTAGTTTATTTATTTTTCAAAATTAACTTTGATTTAATTAATTAATCCATTGATATTACAATATATAGTTGAACAAATGTTCATTACTGCAAATATCGTACAAAGTTATTATTTATACTACATATGTACAAATACCCACTCATATAGCTAAGAAAACATTTTGTTAATAACTTAATTTAATTTGTAGCGCGTATATTTACAATTTCATGAGATTAACCTACGTATCAACATTCATATATAGTGGACACTTATTGAACTTAATTAAGGGGAAATGGAAAATAAATAATAAAAAGAAAATTTGAACGATAAAGAGTTCTGTTTTTTTTTTTTTTTTGGGCAATAGAGAGGTCTAAGACTTCTTCCGTCAAATAGATCTCAGGATCAAATAACTTCAAAAGAAATTTGGTGTCGCTTAAAATGAGACTTTTCAGCATAAATGGAGATATTTTATTATATTATTTTGAAGGAGAGATAGAACAAATCAAAGTCTCATCCATATCATAACAAAAGTATTATGTTAACACTTTAGTTCTACACATTCTTTTATATCCCTACCCTAAATGGGTAACAAGAAAGACAAAGCAATTAAATTTTTTTCGATCATTTTCTCTTTTCTCTCTTCTTTTTTATTATAAAAGATAAGTATGAAAAAAAAATATAAGATTGATGTGTAGAAGTAACGTAGTTGAAATCTTGTCCTTTGTTATTACCATTTGATTGATTTAAGTAATTAAATAAGCATCTTTCACTATAATGAGCATGACGATGATGGAAATCCGACTGGCTATCAATAGACAATAGTTACCACTTACCACTACAAGAAAAATTGTTCTTTCGGCATATATCGATTCCACAAAAAAAAATTACTAATGTACTAAACATGATAATATCTTAAGTTATTATAAATTAAAAGTAATAATAAAAATTATTTTATTATTATAAATTTATGATAAGTGATTAATTAGTTAATGTAAATAATTTAGTTGTACAAATATTTTATTTTGTTGCAGTGTACAAGCTATCAATTTAATTTCTATTTCTCATTTTATTGCCAAATTAATGCCTTCGTTTATTTATTCTCAATTTCTGGTTCGATAAATGGATACTGAAGAAATTAACAAGCATTGGATAATTATATAGAGATTAAGTTCAATTTTGAAATCCCTTATACATCACCAAAAATATAAACTTATTGAGTAGACAACTACAACACATGATGCTAGCTATTTCACACGTTGATATATATTATGTAATTTCCTATATTATTAGTAGGAAACATTTCCTTTCAGCACGAGGGTGGATAAGAGGTCATATATATATTGATCTTCTTGGGTAGTTATGGCTTTACTACATTTACCTACTTCCGAAAGTGAGTGTGACTTCCTCATGCATTAAAAAACAGGGGTATATATATATATATATATATGAAAAGGTATCAAGTGAGATAAATGATTTATTATAAGAATAAGACGAATAAATTTTAATCATTAGATTTTACATGAATGGTCAAGATTAAAACATAAAGTCATATGATTTTTTTAAATGGTTATGTGACTTTTAAATAAGATATAATCTCAACAATCCATATATGATTTAAGGATTGAGATTTACTCCTCTCACCTCTTATTATAAAAAAACTCTCACTTAATATATATATATATATATATATATATATATATATATATATATATATATATATATATATATATATAGTTACTGCTCTTAAATAAGTAGACCTACCATCTAGTTACTGCTCTTAAATAAGTAGACCTACCATCTGGTCTCAGATATTTACTACAAGGGAAAGCATTCAATTTGATTACTGGCCGCGTAATAAATTAAATAATTTGCCGTTCTTCATTCTGCAACTGCAAACTTCAAGCCAAAACACGATTCACCTAACGCACAGAGGTCCTTGATTATACACTACGCAGTATCGATCTAATACCTTGACTTGTAATGGAGATTGAAAACAGAGAGCACCACCAGCCAGAGAAAGACCGTGGAGCCAACCAGAGACAGGACCAGGGCAGCAGTCATGTGGCCACAGTAGGCACCGAACACGTTGCACACCTTCATCCATTGCACATGCGAGTTCCCGTTCTGTCCGATGACTCCCACTGCAGAGGCTGCGCCATTGGCCGAGAACAGCAGTGCCATGATCACAAGGTCTAGCATGGTTAGCACCAAGAACGCCACCTTATTTCCGCTGCCTCTTGCCACCGCCGAGATCACCAAAGATGCAGCTGCATATAAGCATGCTATAGCGTTTGACACCAAGAAAAACCTAATAATCCAGAAACAAGTTTGTTAGAGATGACAATATTATCTATTAATTACAACAAGTTAGGGGTGCAATATGGCTAATAAGTTGATCATTAACATGGGCATAAGCCCGCCTAAAATATAAATTGGATATATCTTTAAATGAGCTCAAACGATTATTAATTAATATTCTCAAATCATTTGTCAATTGTCATTATTAATCTAAAACTCCAAGAAACTGGCACATTATTAAGTTTGATATATGGATGAGTTTCTTATTAGACAGAGAGCATAAAAAATAAATAAATTAGTGAGTGAGTGAGTGATGAGCTTACACAATAGCAGACATGTATTGCCACTTAGCAGTGGCTTTGAAGTTCATGCCGGCGTAGGAGATGGTCTTGGTCTGCTTATCAACACCCACAATGATGGTTGACACGAGGGTGAGTGCGAGCCCCAGAAACCGCAGCAATACATCGTAAGGCCTCACCCTCGTTGGCCTCTCCACCAACTTCACATCGCTGTGCACTCCATCCACGCTCTGCTTCGACTCGCTGCCCATATTCTTCTCTCTGTGACTCAGCCGTGAGAGTTGAAGAAAGGAAACAGTATCTGCAGGACCTGGTATTGTTGTTAGAAACGGAAACAAAGAGAGAGAGAGAGAGCGCTTAACCAATTGTGCAGAAGAGAAGAGAAAGACAAGAGTGAGAGAGGTTGTGGAGGTTGATGAGATACATAATAAGAAG
This sequence comes from Castanospermum australe, assembly GCA_019955255.1. Taxonomy (NCBI): domain Eukaryota; kingdom Viridiplantae; phylum Streptophyta; class Magnoliopsida; order Fabales; family Fabaceae; genus Castanospermum; species Castanospermum australe. The sequence continues at coordinate 107,061 of NSJW01000066.1, forward strand.
GAGGAGACGATGAATGTGAGAAAGGTGGGGAGGTTGGAGCTGCATTGAAGGCAAATCGTACCGCCTGCACGTATTTAATAGGATGAACTATCTATACTCAATGCTCTTCCTTTTTCGCTTTTGTCTCAGAACGTACTTTTGCTTTAGCTCTCTTCAGCCATGTCATGACTTTTCTAATCTTCTGTTTATGATATTTTTTTTTCTCCAAATGATGGAGAAGACAAAATGCTGGGTTCAAATTCCATGACTTCATATTATAACGAGAAAGGAACATATATATGAATTCGTCAATTATGTTTAAGTTAGCCTCAATTAAGATCAACGGAGAATCTGGGAACATGCTATTGAATAATTATCAACCCCAAGATTCTTGTACAACTGCAGGCCCTCACCTACCCATTGCAGATACATATTAAGTGCCAAATTAAGATATACTCGCTCACGAATGCCATATATGTATGTAGATTTATATTTCCATTTTACTTTAATTTGTACTATGAACTATGAAGCCTCAATAAAACAAAAGTTCTAATGTTTTGTACAAACGTCGTTGGATAAATTGATAAAAGATGTAGTACTTAAATACATATTAGGAAACTACAATTATTTTTTCAACAAAGATATATAATAATTTTATTATTGGATATTGGATAAACCATATAGAATAGGATCAAATATGACACGAGTTGAATTACAAATGATTAATCCTTCTAACTCAAATAGTAAAATCTCATAATTAAATGGTATTCCATTTTATGTCCTTTTAATATACAATAATTAAAGTGATTTTTTTAAAGATAGGCTGCTTTTTATGCATATAGATTCTTAATTTTAAAAAAGGGGAATCTGCATCATCAAAACTAACTTGTGGAGTACCTTTTTTTTTTTTGTACAAACCTGAGAAATACCTTTTATTACACTGATTACGACGTGATAAAGAAATTACTTCTTGATTTTAGGAGATAACATTGATTATTAATAATTTGTTTAATAGTTAATTTCAAATTAGTTATTCATGAGAAATTTAGTTGTCGCCGCCAATGGTCATTAACTTTCAAATCTTAATTCTCCTTCTCTATTTTTCTTTAGGACATAGGAAATGGAAAGAGACAGAGGGGATTCAAATTAAAGCCCCTAACCATCTGACCTCTTCGAAGATTGGTCAGATGTCATGAGCTTAGCCTTTTGACTCCAAACGCTTATTCTCTAAAATATATTATAACAAATTAGACAAAATTATCAAGATTATCATTTACTCGCATTCTCACTATCACACCAATTTTGGGTCCATTTTTGGTCTTTTGATTGGAGTATCTCGATAAATATTGTTGTAAAACTAATTTGAATTCTTGATATTATAAATAATATTTATTTGGATTTCAATTCATTTTCATTATAACTAATCACTTTTGAGTAACTTTGACTTCATATTGACGACATCAAAACGTCAAACTAGCTACCTCTGACAAAAAAATTCACAAAAACAACAAAGTTATACTAATTATATATGGCTGATAAAGATGTGAATTGAGAAAACAAGAAAAAAGAAAAAGAAAAACGGAACTACCCCATGGGAGAATACAGCACACCAAAAGACAAAAGAGGAAAATATAAGAGAATCAGAATCTCCTGCGAAATCCTAAAAGAGAAAGGAGTGACGCCAAAACGTTTTAGCTAATACTTCTCCATTTCGGAAAATTACTACAATTTAGTTTGGCTAAATAATAGATTGTGTAAATATGCTTAAGATCTCTTTTATATACAACATCGCTATGTCTAACTGATTGAGCCTATACATGTACTTGCAATAGACAGATATAACATGCATGCTTACAGCAAATGAGTTGCAACTCACATGGCATCCCACCCAATATTCGAATTAACATGAAAAAAATTACATATATCAAACAAATTGAGATGCAAATAATGGTAAAGTACCAATGTTAATTTTGTAAATATAATTCTTTTCATAAATAAAATTATTTAATATTTTTCTTAATTCTTATACAATTATCTTAAATAACAAATAAAATAAAAGAGAAAGAGTACATATTTTGCTCTCTTCCACAGCAATTAATTTTATTATTATTTTTTGTTTGGAAAACGGGACAGCAATTAATTATATTCTACGAGAGACTTGAATTTATTTAGAAATTAATGTGTCGATCCTGATCAGGGTTGTAGTAACTACCAAGTAACACATCCAGGACAATGTGGATTTGGATTGGTCTCAAGTCAGAGCAACAGCAGCAGCATCATTTTTATCGTCTTTTTGCTGTAATTTTCTGTAAGAGCAATAGAGCATGCAGATGATACATCTCATCTCGAAGCTGAAGCAAAGGTACGTACATCACACTAGTCACTGTGAGCATCAAAATTCAAAAGCACTCTCAAGCATGCATCAAAAGCTAGCAAGGTGCTGCACAGTGCACTGTACTAATTAACTAGTAACTACGAAGAATAAGAACTGCAGGAATTGAAGGGGCATTAAACATTTAGCCCTATATGTTCAGACGGAGATTTTTGTATGGGTCGGGCCTCCAAGTACCCCGATGTAAAAGTAACTAAGGTCAGAGGCGGACTTTTAGTTGGGCTTAGTTGTGGGCCTAATCCTTTGAAATTTTTTTTCTAATAACCATGTACAAATCTAATTTCTAATAATTGACCATGTACGAATCTGATTAATCCCTTTATAGCATACGCACACGCTGAACCATAAAGATGGAGTTTGTGTGGAGTTTGTGAAAGTAAATTTACACAAGTAGCATTTTTTTTTTGGTGAATTCATTGTTTGAAAAGAAAGAAATGGAGCCGTTTCATGCACAAATTTCATGGTATGCTTAAAAAAGTAAAATGAGAACCTGTAGCCTTCATCCCTGATGTTTTAATCTGTAGCAGATAGCTCGTGGCTGTGTAGGAGTGAAAGCTTGTAGAAGATTGTTCTTTTATTTCGCATCGCATCCTGCACTCAACGCAAAACGGAAGGAAGATATATGCATGCGTTTTTCAATTTAAATTTTTTTATATGAATATCAATATTACACGATAAGAATTAATCATTTTTTTTAAAGAAAAGCAAAATTGAGACCTTGTTTTCATTTTGTTCTCCTTTGAAGTTTGTATAGCAAGCAAATGAAGCAATTGGCATTTAGCAAAAGAATGAAAGAATTGAAGTCTAAAGCATGAGTATAGGTTGAAAAGAGGGAGGGAATGACCAACTGGAGGGGTTGTCCAAAAGCGGGGTTTGGGAGAGTGAAAACAAAACCGCCTGAACGTAACGCCTAAAGAAGTCTCACCTGTCACGTGCTAAGAGCACCCTTTCCTTTCCCTTCCCTTCCTATGTGCTCTTTTGAATTGCATTCCAAGATACAGAATTGTCCTCAATCCTCATCATCATTCTAGCTGGCGTAACACACCCATTTTAGCCACGTTAACGCACTCTTTTTTGCCATGCGTAATGGAACCTTTATAATTGAGGTTGATCCTTAAATAAAAAAATTCAAAATACTTCTATTCGAATTAATACTTGTTTGTATTGAATGTTTGAAATATAAAAATATTGAAGATAGAGCAAAAAGTGTTTACGTTTAGAATAAATTTACATACTTAACGTCACATCTCTTTACGAATTGAAGTAGAAGTAACATTGTTATTCGGTTACATATAATTTGTTTGCGTTTAATAACCTAGATTCTTTTCACGATTATATCGCATTTAGAATGAGCTAAGTAATCTAAAATAAATAGCCGGCTTTCAATGAATTACAAATAATTTGAAAAACAAGGCACAAGTTAATCACTTGAAGTTTGTTTCAATTACTCCCCATTGTCTTTAAATGAGAACATTTGATTTTTTTTCTAAAATTATTTAGAATGTTTGTAATGATGACAAAATGCAGTTATCTAAGATTCGTGAAAAATATACGTATTTTAAAAACAGCTAAACGACAATTATTCGCTTACTGGTTGGTTAAATAGTGATGGAAAAGAGATATTAGGAGATAGATTTTTTGTAGGAGGTTAAACAAACAAATATCAAGTACATTATAGACTTTCATGAATGCATTTTCAAATGATATTAGTCGAAAATATACTTTACGTTAATTTTTTATGGAAAAAATTAAAAAGGAGGGAGAGGGAAGCGAGTGGAAGTAACAAACAAATTGTGATGAGATGAAAGATCATTCCGTTTTGTTTTTGAGTATGATACAATCATTTCTTAAGGGCAAACTAATTGATATTTTTTGTTATATTTTGGGAAATAAAATTGCTGCTAGCTAGTTAGTTTGTCACATGAGAAGCTTCAAGTCGAGGTGGTGAAAGAAAACCGTCTGAGGAGGTGAAAGCCAAATGTATGTCCGTAAGCAACTCCTTTACGCCATCATCTTCGTGAATCTTTCTACCTTTTTGTGTGTGTTAAATATACAGACACTTCCCCCTTTCCAGATGGATCGCAAGCTCCTTTCAGAAATCTCTTGTACGGAATCTCCCTCTCTGAGAGAGAGTGAACCTCTTCGTACCAAGAATGGCAACCTTCTCCGATGATCGCTTGGCTTTTGTCTTTGGTGTTCTTGGTGCATAAACACCTGCTCAATCTAGTAACTCTAGCTTTCGCTTAATTATCTCCCAATCTCCATAGATTTATCATCCTCGATCTCTGCTTATATGTCTTATTTTTTGTTTCTGATTCTTAATTACAGGCAACTTCATCAGCTGCGTAGTGTATTTAGCCCCATTGTAATCACTCTCTCTCTCTCTCTCTCTCTCTCTCTCTCTCTCTCTCATCTGTAGATCTTGTGTGATACTCTTCATTTGATATTTCCTGGAGTCTACACGATCACTTAATTACTATATCTCATGTATATATTATTTGGTGTAGGGTTACCTTTTATGATATCTACAAGAGACGATCAACCCAAAATTATCACGCTATTCCTTACTCGGTGGCTCTCTTCAGCACCATGCTAATGCTCTACTATGCCCACCTCAAGGGCAACAACGCATACATGCTCTTCACCATTAACTCCTTTGGTTGTGGCATTGAAATGGCTTATCTCATCATCTTCTTCACTTTCGCCAATACCAAAGCCAGGGTACTCTCTCTTACTATGTATAACAAACACATGTACATATATTTTACTATTTACTTTTCAAGTTGACAAGGTATATTTATTAATTAGTTAATTATCGTTTGGTTTCCTCATTAAACGTGCAGATTGAGACAGCCCAGTTAATCGCTGTGTTCAATACTGGGGCGTACATATTGCTCATATTGCTCACCTCCATGGTTTCATCGGTACCTCAAAGGTTGAAGGTTGTGGGATGGATCTGCGCCGCTTTCTCTATCTGTCTCTATGCTGCTCCCCTCAGCGTCATGGTACACGGTTCTACCTGGTTTTTTTTTTTCTTTTCTTTTTGGTAACATTTCTATACCTAGTTTTTTTACGCTAGAAAATGCCAAACCTCGTTAATATTTAATACCAAACTAAGTAACCAACCATCTTTTCTCTTGTCCCTAGTGATATAAATATCTATTTAATTAATTACCTCGATTTCACAGAGACAGGTTATAAAGACAGAGTGTAGAGTTCATGCCTTTCCCTCTGTCATTCTGCTTGACCCAGAGTGCCATAGTCTGGTTCTTTTATGGCGTGTTTACTCGCGACTATTTCGTCTCCGTAAGTAGCAGCTATTTATCCAACTTGTTTTGAAGAACCCTGAGTTACTTATATAAATTATAGTGTGTGTGTGTGTGTGTGTGTGTGTGTGTATACATATATATATATATATATACTCATCTTGTTCTGGGTTTTGCGTGTAGGCGCCAAACATACTAGGATTTTCGTTCGGTGCTGCACAGATCATACTGTACTTCATCTACAGGAAAGGCCCTACGAGAGAAGAAGCACCGTCCGAAATGCGGAACGTGGTAACTGCAGCGAACGAGACATTGGTCCATGATCTCTATATGGTGGCAGAAGAGATCCTAGAATTTGTTGGGAACATGCGAAGCCGGACAGACAACATTGCCCACAACGACGAGGACGAAGAAGCCACCACGCTGGAACATCCTAAGCTGGACGAATTGCATATTAATGGGGTCACGGGGAACAACGCGATAGTGCATGATCAGACCCCTTTGAAGGCCGGAGAAGAGATAGTTGCAGTCACGGAACAGATGACCGTGCCGGCGCCGGAAAACTCAACCGTTATAGATGTTGATCAGGATGCACTCCTCGAGCCTAGTGTTGACAATGTTTAAGTTGAGTCCCTGCAACATTCGAAGCATATATAATCAGCAGTATTATTAACTGTACTCTATATATGTAGTAGTAAATTGAATCGATTGTAGGCTTTTGAGGCGAGCGAGTTCGTTGGCTAAAGCGTGAGAGGTCTATTAATGATCGAGTACCAAAACGAAAGAGCATCACACACATTAATATTTCTTGTCTCATTTCAAGTGTTCTGGACGTTTAATCTGAATAAGTTGTACCAGAAATTAAAGCTTGGAATTTAATGTATTCAGATTGTGTTTAGTTACTACTTCAGTATTTGATCATTAATCAAGTTGTCCATATGTGGTTTACAACCAGTTTTTCTCATGTTTGTTAATTATTTGTTGTATGCTGTTTGCCTGTTTCTTTATTTAAACTAACATATATGTTACAGATTAAGTTAATTTTGTTTGCAGTTTAACATTACATAAATATTAGTTGTACATGGGTCTCACGTAAGAGTACCCTTAAAAATGAGCAAAAAAGATAATGTAATTTATTGTACAGCAATGCTATTTATAAATTAACTTGAAAAAAATTGAACGAAATTGACCACGAATTCAGTGGCAATACAAAGTCAGAAAAAGAAAAATGGAACATCAAGGGCATGTATTGCATTTAATAGTGAAACTGGGGTACGTATTGCATTTGGTTTTGTGCACTTTATTTAGCGTATATTTTTCGCGTCAATGACCATTTCCCTTAACTTTAATATACCAATATAGTTTTTCCAAGATCAAGAAATTAAACCATTTTTAGGCTTTTGCCAAAGAAAACAAGAATCAATACAATGTTTCGGTCTCATAATTTTTTATATATATGATAGTGGCAGCTGAATAGTAGGGACAGTTTGCCATATGAATTCTCTTTGTAAAAAAAGAAAATTTTTTTGAAAAGGTTTTGTCTACTTTAAACACTTCATTCGTTACTTAACATGTATTTTTAACTTTTTTAAAATTATCATATATTTATAATATGACTCACTAAATTTTACACATATCAATTAGTAAATAGAATATTTAAGATAAGTAATACAAACTCAAGAATTTATAAAGAAAAAAAACAGAGAATGCAGCCACGCAGCCGCAGGATTTCAGGCTTCCCCGCAAAAATGTGGAAAGGGAGCGTGAATCCTTAGTTTGCTATACAAGATTTTCTAGCACGTACGGTCAATGTGATATGCCAGCAGCTCAATCTATAAAGAAACGAGAATGCTGCTTTCATCTTTTGTTGTTTTCGTTCATTGAGTTGAAATATGACTTTACAAAATAAAGATACAGCAATATTCATTTGTTATTCATACACTACAGCTTATAGCTATTTCAATTTTCTGATCAAAGAATTTACCAACATGTCCGCCGAAAGGTCTATCTAATTAGTAAGAAATTCATTCTTTTTAACTTTTTTTTAACTAAGTTTTATATATAAAAAAAATAAAAATGACTTTATCAATTCAAAATACATTGTTGAGAGAAACAATCTCAGTATTATTAATGAAATTAATCTCACACTCAAAGAGTGTGTAAATATTTGGATAAGAATTAAAAATTTAAGTTATAATAAAATTTAGTATTGATACGATGCATATATAGAATTTAAATTTAATTTATTAATTACACTATCACTATTCACTAAATAAAAAAGTATCATTGATACAAAATGAAAAAAAAACAAAGTTTTCTAATAAAATTTATAGTATCTATACAATACATATATAGAATTTAAATTTAACTTATTAATTATACTATTACTATTCATTAAATAGAAAAAATATCATTGATATAAAAAAAACGACATGAGGCTAATCAGCTAACTTAAACCTATTTAGCTTGGCTGACGGCCCGTGACATGCAACAAATCTATATGAATTGATACTTATTCAACTGTATTTTTGAAAAAGTAATTATTTGCCTTATTTTAGTTAGAAAACACATATATTGACATTTGGTAAATTTTTTATTCAACCATTTGTCTTGAAAGCATTCTATCATTTGTCTTGAATTAATTATTGATTTACATGCAAGATAAAGAGATCAAAATAAAAAGTCGGTAGACTCAAAACGGACAGCAAGGAAAGAGAACATCAAGGCCCACTCCAATGTCTCTCTTTTTTGTTTTTGGTTATCAGTGTTACATTACGAAGCCCCAAAGGCAGAAAGCACAGCTCAACTTGATACAGCAGTACACAAAGTAAAAGGCCAACAACCAAGTACGCTCAAGCTAAAAGCTGGCTCTAACACGAAGGAAGGGCACTAGGCTGGGCAATCCTGCTGAAGGAGGCGCTGAACGGAGACAGGAGGATTAGCAGGCCAGAACCTGGATAAAGAACCAGCAGCTAGAAGCTTTGCAACTTCATCCGCTACCTTGTTACCTTGTTTAGCTACCCAAAGAAAGCCACACCTAGAGAAATTTAACTTGAGAAGAGCAATGTCATCTACAATAGCTTTAATTTCCCATTTCTCCAACTTACCTATGCAAGCTTCTACTAACTCTTTACAATCAGATTCTATAAGCACTTAGGGAACCCGAAATTGGAGGCCAGGATAATGCCATCCCTAAACTGTCGATGCTTCAGCTTGGATAGCTGATGAAGCATGAAATTTTCTAGCAGCTCCTGTAATCGATTTCCCCCTGGAGTCTCTAATAATTGCTGCTGAGGAACCCGCTCCGGTATGAACTTGAAATGCTGCATCCACATTGACGTTCAGCATGCTGCCTTGTCCTTCTTCGAGGATTTTACTTGGCCCTCCTGCTGAGTTAGTTACTTTCACTTTTGGTTTAGAGACTAGTAACTCACATGCTTTTCTGCAGGCTTCAATCTGTTCTTCTGATAGCTTAATTTCCTCTACTCCCGTTGGGCTAAGGTAGTCCATCAGTAGGACTGGTTGTTTGAGGCCTAAATCCTCCTTTTAGATGTCCAGTAGATCCAAACTGCTTGGCCCAAGGCTCGGCTGTATTTGTCCTGTTTTTAAACTATTCTCGTAGCCATTCGAGGTAGGTCCACTTCCTGTATACTCTTGCGCTGCTCGAGGCTGATAATGCTTCTTGTTTCACTGCAGTATGTGTCTTTTCTGTTACCTTCCCCCTGACCTCTGTCCCTTGGACTTTGAGTTTCTTTACTAAGCGTTTCCATTCTTTTTAACCATTGAGCAACTGCTTCAGAGTGTTGTTGTCCAGTGGTCACAACTTTAGAACATGAGATCTATCCACCTAAACTCTGCTTGCCGCCAGTACTGCCAGTAACCGTACCAACCTCACTCAACTTATGGAAGTTTTGGTCCCCACGAGCTGCTCCACTTTCTTCTTTCTCTGGTTATGCTCTTCCGCTTGATCTACCTTCCTCCATGGTAGAGGTTAACGATTTAGGAACTGGAGCTCCCAGGAATCGACCATACCTTGGCTTATCTAGGAAAGCCACTGACATTGCTTTTTGCTCAGTGCAGTTTCTCTAATCATGCCCCAAACGCCCACATTTATAACAAAAATCCTGTAATTTCTCATACCTTAACATTACCTATATTTTATGTAACTCCTGCCTGGAGTCCAAAACCCCGTTGGGAGAAGGTTTTTTATATTCACTAAGACTCTAACTCTTAAAAAACTTCGCTGTAGCTTATCCTTCACCTTTGGATTTTCTACTTCTAGCATTGTTCCCAACCTTCCTCTAATTTTGGCTGCATTCTCCGTGCTCATCTGGTCCATCGGAAGACCCTGTATTTGTACCCAATAAGGAGCAAGATCAAAATTAATCTCATAGTTAGTTACCTAAGGGTCCCAATACTGAAAGTTGATCAGATGTCCCATAATATTCCATAGGGCTGCATTGCAAATCCTTACTGCTGTTTCATCATCTTTGAAATTGAAAAGATAAGTGTTGGTCCCTACTTCTGACATCGTCATTTCTTCTGGATCGCCCCATCCCTTCTGCGACATAGTTCTAATTGCTTTCTTGTTACAGGCCTTGTCAGTTATGACTTTTCCTACCAGGGCTCTTCTAGCAGTTTTAGTGCTTTCCTCCATATCGATAGCTAGAGGGACAGTATCTCCTTCAAGAGGTTCCATCTATTCAAGGTTACTTATGCTGGATGTAGGTAGCTGGTTCACTATAATGTGCGGGATAAAGGCTGGTTGTATGGTAGAGTCGAAAGGATATGGTAGGGTTAGTATTTAGAGATTAGGATGATGAGAAAGTGCTGAAGGACAGAATGGTTATGGAAAAGGTTGAGTTTAATTACGGGACATGAGTCCCAGAGACTGAGATGCGCTCTGCAGAGACTCCCATCACGGGAGAGGGACTCCTACAGGGAGGAGAGCAGGTCACACCAATCTCTCTCTTGTTGGGCTCCGACCACAACCATTAGTTGGGCCGGATGGAAAGTCCACCACTGAATCTTCTGATCCGCGAGGCATCGACATTGGTACTCTGCAAATTAGGGGTCGTAATTGTAAATTCCTTGTTCCCCCAATTTCTCTGAAGAACACCGTCCTGTGATTGGTCCACCATTTCTTCATCAAAAATTGGCCGTTGAGGAATGAAGAAGAATGAGGAACACATGGAGAATAAGAAGAAAAAGATGATGAAGAAGAAGAAGAATATTTCGAGGTTGGGCGGAAGTGGCCTTTCACTCAACGTTTTCGCCAATGCCAAATCCAAGAACAATCACTATAACCCAGCTATCATAAGTATGAAACTTTCTCTTTGGTTCGCCCAGCCTTCTCCCAATACTTTCGACCCTTTTATAGTTTTCTGTGTCTTACTCGATTAGTGATTCATTTGAGTAATAACATGCATTTCACACAACTGGGAGAGGGAAAAGAAAAGAAGTAAAACTTGTGCCTTATTCCTCATTTCTGTTAGATTCAAGTTCTTGCAAAGCCCTCTTGACGTTGGAATTGTTAGGTGCTGAGTGGTTATGGGCTCAATTGAATAATTATATAATTTTGGTTGTACCTGGAGAGGTTGACGGTTGACGAATAAACTTCCATCTTTGATGCTCAATAACATCTTACATTTAGAAAGAAAAAATTATGCTAGTTGCGTGAATGAATTTGATTCATGTGGTGTGATGTGCTCCAACAAAGCCGGTTTCTGGAGTAAAAGTTAGGCCGAGTTAGGTGTTTCAGGATTACGAGCGATTTGGCAGAGAAGTCACTGCTAGCAAACCTTTGGATTCATGCACGAGGGTTGGAGCTAATTCATGTTATTTTGTCAACATAATTGAATATTTTGGTGATAACTAAACCCAATATCCACGTCATGACTTCACAATACTTCCATAAATTGCTTTATACAACATTTGCAAAGACGTCTTTCTTTTGCACTTTCCAATAATAGAAATGACTTCTCAGGACTCTACAATTTCCCATTTTATGTACTCTTTTAAGGCACGGTGTTTCCTGTCATGGTTAGGTTAGTAATTAAGGTACTGAACCTTTACTCTATTTCTGAACATGTCCTTATCACTTATCATAAAAAGTGAGATGAGAATGTGGATGTTTATTGCCATATCTAGCTTAAGCTCCTTTGTCAGATAACACATCATTACACCCTTGTCACGGACATGTTTCTTTTTTGTCAAAGACAAAGGGAGTTCTATAAGAATGCTAAGAATGTGAACAAGTTTAAGAAGTTGTTAAAACAGCAAAACCAGCAGAACGATCTCTCCTCAGCCCAAAGACTGATTGAGGTTTGATATCTGATTAACTGATTCCCCCTCTGATTAGCTGCTTGCTGTGACATTGTTATCTGAATATAGGTCAAGGACTAGTTAATAAGTTGGATGTCCCAATGATTCTGATAAAATTGTTTTGCCACCGTTTATAGAATTCATTAGCCATGCTGTGCATCATTCTAGAAAAAAATTGATATTCATGGTTACAAGGAAGAGCTATGTCTCAGCCTTGAATTATTGATCTATCTCAGGTTATTTATGCCTTAATAACATTCTGATGATTGGCAAATTGGTTGAACTTAATAACTTATACTGTTATGCTAATTCATAAATTACTCTCTTGAATGCTTATTTTCTATGATAGGTTTAAAATCTCTCCATTCATTCCCCTTTCTCTTTGATGTTGCAGAATGTGAATGAAACTGAAGAGGATAAGGACATGCGTGAGATGAGGAAGAAAAAGAAGAATAGTGCCCTTAGTCTGGAAGAATTGTACATGAAGAAGCATGAAGAGAAAGAGAAAGAAAGAATGGAGAGAGAGGCAGTTATTAGGACAAAGAAGGAAGAGAGAGAAAAAGGTGAAGCTCGGAGAAAGTCTGTGCGGGAGAAAATGCTTAAGAAGACAAGAATAGGGCAGCCTGTTATGAAATACAGAATAGAGCATCTTTTGGAGACTATTCAAGGTTCAACCAAAAACTCAACTGACAAGAAATCCTGAGACACGGAGAAGAAAATGTGCTGCTTAACAGTGGGAAAATATGGATTATAGCATATTTGATTGTGCAGTGTTCGAGGTTATACTGTTTTTCATCACAATTTTCTGTAGACTATAAATTAACAGCTTGATCAATGTCATGGTTCTGTCAAATTTTGTACCGAAATTGGTGACACTAAATTGTAATGTAGCAACCGTGAGAATCATTGTATGCAATCTGTGCAATCAAGTTAGCATTTACGCGAATATAGGAACCATAAAATTCTAAATGCAGAATGCTTGTCATGTAAACTTTTTGAAGTTTATTTATCAGTTATATTGTTGAATCCTTAAATCTGCATATAGCCTACCACGTTTCATATAAATATCATCCAAATGCGTGAAAGAGTTACCATTAAATGCATTCTAAGTAAACTCATCCAAATTGATTCACGTTAGTATTCCTTGCAAACTGCAGAGTGTTTGTGTACCCTCGATTGAAAAGAAGCTTTTATTTATTTTTTATCTCTTTAATAAGCATTGGGGCCAAAGCCCAACAAAGAAAGAAACAGAAAGTACATACCAAGTCTTCTGGAAACGAGATCCAGTTACATCTTTAAACAGAACATCCAGGATTTCCTGCAGCCGAGAGAAAATATGAGCAGCTTACGCCAAGGTATCTGCCACATGATTCGCTGGATGACTTCGCTCCCAAGAGGTTTGAACCAAGTGAAGAGCACTCAGAGTCGAGCTCCACAATGACTCTCCTAACATTCAAGCCCCTCGCCAGGTTCAGACCATGCAAGGCTCCCAATAACTGAGCACCACAAGCAGCGTTATTATGACCAAAAACTAAGCCATCAACGTTCACCTTCACCCAAATCATCTGAAGGACATGACCAGGAAATCAAACCTCCAGCAATCTGGTTGTTTATCTATCCACTTTTCTATTGTATGGACAGAGAGGATCTGGTTATGAGCGAGCAAATTAAGATGACACCTTAAAACTCTCCCTAATATGACAAGCAATACACAAGTTCCAAAAAAACAATGTTTATTTGCTTTTGCTATATGGTTTACACTTGAAAAAATCACAACAGGCTCAGCAAAGGAGAAGAATGAACATTTAGCCGACGCACACAAACTCAACAGAAGAAAATTAAGATCGACAGAAATCATTGTCGAGTTTGGTGACACCAACAGATTCTACCAAAAAGGAGGTAGAGGACAGGGCACAACCAGAACCCTCCTCCTAGGAGTGACACAGATGAGCATGAGAGCGAGAGCAATAACCAGTGCCATGAAAGTCCCATGAAATTAATATCTTCTCCGTTACATACTTCCGAGCAAATAACCTTCCCCATCGCCAAATGCCTGCGTCCTGCGTAAATCCTTCACTGCAAAAATGAAGCAAAGGCACAGAATGAGCGCATGTATTTGGCCATGGTATTTGTAATTATAAGCTCTTCCAAGTTCTAACTCATAAATTGGTCTATTAGCTAAATTAGAAGTCCAAGTCCACTTAATTATTGATTTGTTACGAAGTTCCTCAAGGCGCGTTTGAAGGTTGTGAATTGCATGGAAGTTGAGTTGTTGACTGACAAATGACGAGAGAGAAAAAACAAGGAGCATTTTATAATAACGTGTTACAAAATTCTTCGTCGCTGTTCTAGTGGGTGGTCTATTTCATGTCATTCAATCCTAGCTTTTGTTTGGAAATTGGAAATTCAAACACAACGCATTTTCTAGTTTCTTTTTTTTTTTCGGTAATCATAGGGGCCGAAGGCCCTTTAGTTTCTAATGTGAAGGATCTCCAAATAGCAAACTTGGCTAGACCACCCAACCCCACTAACCCAGCCACAAGTCTTATTTTTAATCCGTTTACTTAGTGTACAAATGAGAAAATTCTGGGGAGCCACCGTCCTACCTAATGTTGATTTATAGTAATTTCCTTGACGTGCCTACTAACCAAACAACAATATTTGAGATCTTTCTAGAAATTGTGGATTCCACCTATCCCAAACTTACGACTGAACCAACAATCAGTTCCTTAGTTTTTTTTTTTTTTACAGATTTAAATCTCCTATTTTTTTTTTGCTTTTAACTTTTTAATTAATTGCTGATAATTTAATAAAAAATACATTTCTTTTAATTAACAATTTATATATAAATTAAGATATTTTCTTATAAAGTTGTCGGTATTTAATTGAAAGTACAAGGTTAGAAATAGGAAAAAGAAAAAGAGACAAAAAAAATTTAAATTCCTTTTCAAGTGAGTTTGAAGAAGTTATGCCATCAAAATTTACTAACAAGGCAACAAAATCAACTTCGTTTGTGTAATAGGAAATTTTGAGGATTAGAAAATGCTAGAAACTGAGACCCTTAGTGCAGATAACCACGGAAATGCAATCGTAGAAGCTATCCTGTTGATTACAAGCAAATAGAATAGAGAACTAGAATGAACAATAAAATGGAGGAGAATTGATGTATTTTCATATATATGCTTGTATATTGGTCATTTTCACCCTATATAGTAGTGTTACTAGTTACTTCATCGGCACCTAGAATCATCTTTTACTAACTTGTAAACAAAAATAACAGAAAAAATAAAAAAATAAGAAAAATAAATGGGCATAACAGTTTCCAATAACAATTAGCTTGAATTGGATACGTTATTCCTAGATTAACGGTCTACTTGCAATTGCGTACACACGATTCCTTTCCCTCACATAGGGTTTTGTGGTTTTTGTATTCGGAGCTAAGATCCCATGCAGACTTAAATAGTTAAATTTAATCGGCAAGGTTATGACTTCACTTAGAATATGACACATCAATTCAGTGTTGTAGCATTGGCTGAGCACTAAATGAAGAACCATGTGCTGGAATATTCAATATTTTAAGCACAAATTAAGATGTTTACTTTTACTCCTTATGTATGAATGATTAATTGATTATGCGTTAAAATCATATGTGAGGACTTTTGCATCTGAGGTAAGAGTATAGCCTTCCTAATTTCCTCTCACACACATTAGTTATATTACTCCTATAAATTTGGTTTTACTATAACTTTATTTATATAGCAATCATATTAGGTATGAGTTCTTATAACTATTATGTAAGATTTATTTAAACTTATAATGGTTGGACAATGACACATGCAAAACACATGGAGTATAGCATAACATGGAAGGATAGGGAAAGGAACAGAGCAAAACAAATAGGTTAGTTCCTAGTTATTCTTATCGATTTTTTTTTAACAAATTTAATTAAATGAGGTCTTTTCGTGATTAAAAAAACAAATTAAAAGTTACCTGTCCTCTTAATTAAAAGCAGATGAGTAGTGGGTGTCTAAGTCTTGTTATAATAAGAAACAGAGCAAATCAAATAGGTTGTCTCCTTAACGAGGGATGCATGGCAGAAACCAGTTCAAATTGTGGGTTGAGTTGTACCCGAACTTGAGGTCGTGAGTACTGTGACTCGTGAGACTTGATTGGGAATGAAACCCAAATACCCATCATAGAGAAAATGTACTCCTAAATCACATAAACCTCACCTTTTCCCAAACACCAAGTGTTAAAATTTCAAATCAAAGACAACCCAAATATAGGATTTTCAAAAAACAGAGCATCCCTTCAGAGGACAATAACTAAAAAACAATGGAAAACCCACATTGAAAAACAAATCTCGGACTTTGATAAATGCATTAGATAAAAAGACAAAAAAGCATTGACCTAAATGACTATTTTTTCTTTTCTGTCAACAGCTGGTTAAATTGGCCCTACTAGGAAGATTCTACCATATTTTGTGACGATGTTCTTTCCCAACGTTTGTCCCTACGGCGATCTTGACTGACTTTCAACTGAAAGGAAAGGCAATGCGCATTATGTTTACACTGATGAATGATGAAAAAATACTGTTATTCATTTATACACTTGTTTGTTTTGTACACCTTTATACACTTGTAAAATATACGTAAGAGTGTGTACTCGGTTGGGTTAATTTATAGGTTTATATACTTTCACTCAATTTAACTTATAGTTAACTAGTTAGATTGAATTTGTAAGTTAGGTTAAGTTTAAATTTTGTAATCTGATGATAATGGATTATGTTATAAGTTAAAAAAAATTTGAATGTACTCAATTCAATTCAACTCATTTCATTCCTAATCACAGTTTTGTTTGAAAATTCAAAGGGGGGCCTCGCACCGACAATGCAATCCCAAGGCCTAGCATATCTATAATCTCTTTGACAAAGCCTTCGGTACAAAAAAGTTAAATGACGCGGTGTCCTACATACATACCGTTTATTCAAATCTCCTTCTCATACCCACTAATCAAACAACGATATTCATATTCCTTTTCAAGAGTTGTGTGATTCCACCAACCCAAACCACAGAATCAGAGATTAATGAAGTTATCATATCCATAGCAAACATATATCAGAGATTAACATATATATATATATATATATCAGGGTTTTAGCATTATGGGCTGGGCTAAAACCCCTTTCATGATTTATGAAGCAGAATTTTCATATCATGGGTTTAATGTCATTGAGGCCCAAACCCGTGATGATGGAGTAGACTATTCAAGAATCATCGGCTCTGCGTCAATGGAATTTCGCCATGCTGATGCCGAAGAGCAAGGGGCTGGCCAGTGCCACTGCAATAGTGCAATGCAAAACTGATAAATTTGAGCACCAGCAGCAGCATCATTGCAGTAACTTTTTTAATCATGCAGCATCCATTATTCGTAACTGTAATATAATAATGAGTGTGCGAAAGAACAGTAAAATCAGAATGAGTAACACATGGAACGGGGTGCTCGGAGTGAATTAATCATCAAAGGACCATAGTAACAAGGGAATATGAATGATGATGAACATGAACCTGAAACGTGCGGCCATCATTAACCAATGAAACGATCGAGCCCTCTCTCTACTCACGCACGTCTTACTTGCCCTTTGCTTTGCCCACTTTTGTTACTTTATTGATTGGATAAGTCTGGTGGGGCGGAGTGTGTCCCTGCAAAATGCGATGTTATTGTATTATCCACTTGTCCTGCCTGGGGTTATCCTTTCTTTTCTCTTTCTTCTGATTTTTCTTCAGTTTCTATTTTTCTTTTGTTGTTCTTCTCTCAGTCTCTCACTCTCTAAACTATTGGTCTTTTCAGAGAAAATTAATTGACCTGTTATGGAGCATTAAACAAAGGCTTTTTGGACTCAGGTACCTGTTAGCTGCTACTTACTTCTACTCAGAAAATAGAATAGAAAGAATTTCTTTTGTTTTCTTTTCTTTGATTATTACTTACTGGGTCACCCACTCTCTCACTCGCTCGCCTTCCTATCCATCTATCGGGTAGTGGTGTGTGTCGTGGAAAAGAGAGGCTTGAACGCAGCGAACAAAGCTGTGGACACCATACAATGTCACCGAATCCAGCACGTGGCTCACCAGTCGAGGCCCCCATAAGCATTGAATGAAAAGCAGATGTCACCACACCTGAGGGCATTTTACCAGACTACAAACTTTCCTTTTTCTTTTCCTTTTTTTTTTCTTTAAAATGCCATTGCCACAAAGTTTGGTCCATGCACTAATTGCCTTGGCCTGATTACTCTTATTTCTCCGTAAGTCACTGCAAAGCTTACTGCTCTTACTGTGGGAGTTGGAGTGCGAGAGCGCACCAGAGATCCGTTTGCAGGCGCTAAGACACTTTCCGGATTTTGGATTCTCAATTAAAAACTGTAAAGAACGTATTCGACTGGGATAAAAAGGGATAAAAGATTTTCGACTGTGAATGATATCTTAGAGGATTCAGTTAGTATACATTAAAATATGTAAAGCAAAAACGACAAGAATATTGCAAAGAAAAAACTTTTTTATTTTGAAATTGAAAATTTTTAGTAATTTATTGAAATTTTTTTGAATGAAAACAAAAATTATACACTTTTTGATTTAGATAATTTGAAAATAATAATAATTCATTAAATAATCAAAACAATAAATTTTAGCAGATTCATATATCAAAATTAAATTCATTAATTTTTTAAATATACTTTACTCATCTTAAAGATGAAAAGTCACTTCACTTATTATAGAAATTAATAAATGACGTCATTTCAACTGTTACCCAAGGTATATTTTTTTTTCCCTAAGGCAAGATCGTTGGACGATGTTTAGCTTTATGCTTATTTTTGATGGGGAGATTTTACCAAGCACCGCATAGGCCACAAAGAATCAAAGGGATTTGGATTATGGAGCTTCAACTTGGTTTTAGATCAGGGTCAAAGTCCAATGAAAAACAAATATTAAAATATATCTTAAACCGTTCCATTGAACTGCAATCCTCCAATTCAACGTCTGTACCGATAGATTCTGAATCAAACAAGAGAAAGCAAGGGCAAAGCGACATCAAAATGCATCAAAATTGCAAAGAACCAACAAGGCTGCATTAGAATATGAATTTTATTCATTGGGGAGGCTAACAATGACAAATGAGTGTCCAAGACCTTACTACGGAAGACAGAGGTAGCATGCAAATAAAATTTAAGTCTGCAAATATTAATAGTATGAAGAATAATATAACAATATTTGCATCTGATGCACATGCAACAACATAGTTTCAGTCTCTTTATTAAATTATTAATCAGAAGATTGGTATCCCGTAGCTCAGCCAAAGTGTAAAATGAATGGCAATCGAGCTCAAGCCTTCTCTGTATATCCTCCTGTACCTAGCTCTTACACCGACCATAACTGCAACTACAAAAGCCAGGCAACAGAAAATTTCATTAGTGAGTAGCATACTGAGCATGTACCTGCCATTAACAATGTGCCACATCAATGCACATAAAATCCACGGCTCTACAGCACGATCACTCAAGCCTTAATGCAGAATCATCTTCCATTCTCCACACAAAAAAACAGGCATGTCCGATCTTGGCCCAGCAATCGTCCTGTAGATATAGAGCTTCTCAACAGGACAGCTCTCTGGCCTTGAATCTGGAGGTCCTCTTTCATCAATGACTTCAACATTAACTCTAGGCATTTTCCGACCCAGTAGTTTGCATGCTTCAAAACTCACCGAGCAAGAGGACATCCAAAGGGATCGCATTGTCTCCAGCTTTGCAGCATTGGCCAAAAGGGCCTTGTCACCAAAGGGACAGTCCCTGATCTCCAGCTTCCTAAGATTATCACACCCAGACAGCAAGTGATGAAGTCCCAAATCACTATCTCCAGCAAAGGCCACAGAGAGCATCTCAAGCTTCTTTCCATAAGTCCCAATATACTCAAAAACACGATCAGTAAGAAGACCAGAAAGAGATAGGCGCCGAAGATCCTTGCAATGCTCTACAATAGCTCCAAAACCAGTATCCAGTGGTTGAAGGGTACGATAGTCTGGAGTTCGAGGTTCAATAATGCATAGGCGAAAACGAGTCAAATTAGGCCTGTTCCGAGCAATTGTATTTAGGGCTGCATTAGACATTCGACGACAAAAATATAGAACTGACTGGAGCTTGGGGCAGCCTTCAGACACAGAAACAAGGCCCCGTTCTGTCAATGCAACATTTGGTTCTAAACCAAATGGGTCAGACGGAAACACCCTCAACTCCCTTAGATCCTTGCACGATGCAGCAAGGGTATCAAGGCCAGTATCTTCTATGTAATCCAGCACCTACAGCAATTAGCACTGACCTTAATTAGCAGAAGAGTTTACAGGAGGACCTTTTTTTGGCCATTTATGGTAGGACTTGGAACAGTGAATCCAAGATGCAAACATAAACATGGAACATGCAATAAATGAAAACAATTGTATAAATCAGACATACCCATAGCCGCAACAAACTTGGACATTGACTGACAAGCTCGATAAGATCGGAGCTTTGAATGGTAGCATAACTCAAGTTTAATGATGTTAGTCTGGAGCAGATAGGATAAACAGCTGGAAGGTAGGATGGGAGCACATTCCAGAAGCCAGACAAGCTCTTCAATTGCTTGCACCCAGAAAATGCTGCTGCCAGGTTCGTGAAGACCTCTGGTCGCATCTCAGTCGAGTAGACTCCTGTGCCTACCTCAACCAGCTGAGGACACTGGCAAAGTAGGTTGGCTAGCCTATCGAGGGGCACAGCTCGATTGAGGCGGAGAGTCTGCAGGTTAGGGCACCTACCAACCAGGCGCTCTAGTGCAGACAAACTCACCTCATTGCCTAAGCAAGAGATGTTAAGTGAAACTAATGATGTGTATGAATCAGGAAAATGGCTTAGCCAATGCCCATTGAGGTCTTCCACTTCACTCTCCTGCAAGTCCAACTCCCTCAAATTCCTACAATGCATAAGCAGACAGTGGATTTATCAATAACAGTGTCAAGACACTCCAGTTCAGAAACTGGCAAATCATTTAGGTTTTTCATGAAATAAAGAATGCAGTGAATTGAACATTACGGGGCCAAAATTTAACACCATTATCATTGACAATTACTCAATATTTACCCTATTTCAACATTTTAGATTCACCTAGCATAAAGCAAAAGATTAGGAAAAAAAAAAGGAAATCCGTTTTTCTCACATGGTTCAAACCTCTAATCCATTGCAAACAATAAATATAAAGCCCCTCTCTACATGCAAGTTTCCAACAAAGAACAGGGGGGAAATATACAGGCACTATATTTAATTAATAGTACGCAAAAAAAAAAAAAACAATGCTCAGGAATCAAGTCAAGTCAATAACCAAAGAAGATTAAGAACCCTGATAAGATTAATAACGTAAACAACCAAATTTGAATACCCACGCGGGTGGTGACTGAAATTAACAACTAAAGAATATCAAGAATAAATCATCTCATGCAATCCTGACTATAATAGTCATTTAAACCAAGCATTTGCCAAATCTAACCCCGGAAATAATATGAGAGCGGAAAATTAGACTACCAGAACTAATAATCATGGGTTTTCTTTTTTAAAGGAGCCAAAGATAAACAATTTTTTCTATAAAATAGCACCATAACAAAACCATACGGAAAAATATTGTCATAAATGCTCGAAAGGAAAGGGAGGGCGATCCAAAACGAGCTCTAAAGAACACAATCACACCGGTATGAGGGGTGATTAGTCCTTTGATAGAGTAACATAAACCTGGAAAAACGAGTGAAAATAACGACAAGTCTGTCGAATTCACCATAACTTCCCATTACCAGAACTCAAAAAAATCCATACGAGATATAATATAATTTAGATTCGAATTTCTTCCCTCGAGCTCAGCCCTAACTTACATATCAAAGCTCTGCGAGTATACTATGAGTCTGAGGATGTAGGAAAGAGCCAAAATATTTAAACATTTTATTTCACTTTAAAGTCTTGAAAAGAAAAATAAATGAGCGAAATCTGAATATAATTAGTCCAATTAAACCTCAGCTCTCAAATTTCCTAGAACGTAAAACAACCCAATAGGGAAGATCCGAACTTCAGGTTCTTCCGGTGACGAGAGGCAATGTTAGCAACCAGTCACCAATCAGAATCCACAAACTCCAGGAAAAAAAAAAGGAAAAAGAAAAAAGAAAACACAACAACATCCAATTTGTTTCGCTCTTTTCATCCTCACTCCAACTAAAATAACCAAACTTTAGGAAAATAAAGAATCAAAATGAGGAAAATGAAATCAAAAACCTGCAATTGGCGGCAATGGAGGCAAGCCCATCAGTAGTAAATCCCTCACACGAAGTAAGCACTAACACTTTGAAGTTTTTAAAGGATTTGGCGATGAGCTCCAAGCTCTCGTCGGTGATGACCATCCTCTTGAGTCTGATCTCCTCCAGCCACGGATAGGCACAAGACATAGCTGCGATCCAAGGGCAAACATAACCACCCCAACCCTCGGGGACCAAATTGAAGTCGGCAAAGTGAGGCTTCCCTTTGAGCGCAATGGATCTCACCTCCGGGAACCGTTTGATCACCATCGTAGGGCTCACGGCGTAGCAGTTGCCAATGAAAATCCTCCTCCTGCACCACCGCTCGATCTCGTACCACGACTTGCATACCAACGAGATGGAGTTGCGGTCCTTGTCGGACTGAATGAATGAGAACACGTGCTCGAGGACCTCCTCAGGGAACGAGTACGCCATTCTCTGCATATGGAAACAACTGTGAGAATGAGAATTCCCAACCAACGGTGTCGTTTTCTGGAAGAATATCCTTCGCAGAAAATACGATGACGACAAAGCCACTCCGGTCAGGAAGGAGCAACAAATGGTGGCACTGTTAGACCTGAGACGCCATTGACGAGTCGCTTATAGTTGCCACAGAGAGAGAGAGAGAGAGAGGACTGTGAGTGTGCCCCTGAGTGAGTATGGGAAAGAGAGGACAAGGAGTTTATGTTGTGCCTGGTAAGGTTAGAAATTAACTATGGTTAAATAGGTGGGGGTGGAGGTACTTGCGAAGAGAGAGTTATCGCCAATTGTGGCGGAGACACGTGGTGGGGAGTGAATAGGAACCGTCGGATGGGCGGTGTGAGAAGCTGATCTTATCCGTTGAGAGGGAAGGCAGAGAGCAGCCGCAGAAAACGGGTGTACGTAAAAGCCGTGGACCTGACCAACTGGACGATATTTTTGGTTTTGTCTTCGAGATGGTTTTATTTTCTCGCGATTTCATGGAATTGAAAAAGGAAAAAAAAAGACCGACAGGATTTTATCGTGGACGGGGATTTGTTGAAGTGTGACCAGATGTACCGAAATGGGGTGTGGAAGGGAATCTCATGATTCGCATTGCACGGCTGGATCTGGAGAAATGGGGGGGGGGGGGTGGGGAGTGGAGACCACCTGCGATAACAGAGAGAGTTTTTGAGGTTAAAATATAGTAAGAAGAGAAGTCTGGAAATCAATCATGACATGATGGTCTGGTTCCAGTTACACACGCACTTGTTGTATCAAACTTATTTTACTCACCCAATCCACTCCGAGAACAAGCTAGGTCCACTTTATTAATGGCACCATACGCTAATCTAATGATCCATTCCATTATTTACCAAATGGCATCGCCATGAATGAGCCATCATCAATAATAGTTTTCCCCTTCAAATCTGAAAATCTACTAGCATGAATAGGGAGTCGATACTGTAATGAGTTGTCATTATTAAACATATTTTAATTTAATAAAACTCTTGATTTGTAATAACCGACGGTCAAATTATCAAGTTATGGTAAATACTAGCTATAAGATTCTTTATATTCTTTTCCCTTTAGTTATGGATCATGTGTAAAAAAATTTATTATATTTTAAAATTTATCAACATAATTTTATAAATTTATTAAAACATATATATTAGTGTAAATTAAATTTTGATACATGTACAAAAATTTTTTTATAAAAAGTTAATATTCATGATTTGATGAATTTAAGAAGTTATGAAGAATTTTAAAACATAAAGAGATTTTTTCACATAATTTATAATTCAAGTGAGTTTCTTATAATTTAGCTAAATAAATATCTTTTAAAATAATTAAATATATTAAATTAAAATTAATAACCCGTTCATATTGCAAATATTCAGTTTATGCATCCCATCAATAAAAATATATAATTGCTTTTATAAAATATGCTTGTTGGGGAAACAAATGAAAATCCGAAGAATCACTTTCTAGTAGTCTAATATACAATCTGTTCAGTACACTATGTCTGTTTAATAATATTTTGGATTTTTAAACTCTAATAAATCTAAAATGGAAAGTTTTTTTTATGTAGAATAAAATGGTATAATGAGTTGAAACTTTAAGAAAAACATAGTTTAATACTCATCAGTTAATGAAAAATTCTATAATACTCCTGTTAAATTAACAGTATTTTTGGTTGTTAAATAACTATCATCTGAATTTAAATATAAAATATAATATTCAAAATTAGTAAAATAGCAAACCCGTAGAACAGCATAAGAATCTCTTTAGTTAAAGTTGAACCCTCAATCACATGAACACTGCCTTTTTATCGTATTGGGTCCTTGAAATTTAGTTGGTAATATTATATTATTGTAGCAACAAATAATTAACCACAGTTGAAAAGTGTTAGATTAGCAGAGTTGGCAATATCCAATAAGAAACCAAGCAGAAGAGCAAGCGAGCAAAGGCAAGAATCGGTTGGCTTTTGTCCATGTATAGAATATATTCAGTCACATTCTATCTAGGAAGACTTCTATCATGTCAAGTTACCTCTAAATCTAAAGACAAAAAAGAATTCCAAGTACCAACTACCTCTCTTTTTCTTTCTAGATACAGCTGTGTTTATTTTGGTTATATTGCGTGTATGAATTCGCATTTCAACACACACAAATTGTTACGTGCTATATTAAATAAAATAAAAAGTTTAATATAATATTTAAATTATAAAAAAAATTTATTTAATAAATTAACTTTTTAAAATAAACTCTTTTTATAAATTTGAATTATTACAATTAATTTTTTATTAAGAGTCAGATCCAAAATTAGTCAAAGGAGGCTTTGTTAGTCTTAACACAAATCACCTGTGTTTTCTTATATTCGAATAATAATAAAAAACAAAATAAAATTAATTATTTGAAAAAAAAAATAAGACTGAGCTGGTGAAAGTGTTATTATACTAAGTACGCCTTCAGCGTGATGACATGACAGCGTCAAGCGTGATGTGTTTCGAACAAATAAAAAAGCAAGCGAAAGACGAAGAAACAAGTAAGGAAGTAATGCAGACTAATTTTAAAAAAATATTTATCCTAATTTTGTAAATAAAATTTTAATTATAAATTATTTTAATAACATAATAAATTAATAGCAATAACAGTGCAAACCAATGGATTATGGAAGGGTAATAGAGTTTTCTGAAGAAATTGATTAAAGTACAAACAAGCTGCACGTGGCATCTCAATTGAAGCCCTCTCCTCCTCAACCGCTCACCGCTCACCGCAACCTTTTGTTTTACAGCTTACTACGGTCACATGGTAATATCTCTTGTAGCTCTGTTCAGTTACACGGACACCAATAAAAGCTGAACCCCCTCAGTGCTTTTTATTTTTTTTCTCGAGATGATGAAAAAATCTATATAGGAAACCTTAAATTATAAAAATTATTAGAAATAACATTTTGTGGTGAATTAAAAATATGACAAATAAATTATCATGAAATTGTTTATTATTATTGTGATGAAACTTTCCAATTTTTCCATATTATAACAGTTACAGATCGCTACTATTGGTAATGGCAAGCATGACCAAATTATTGGCGCGGTATGGTGTTGAAATGACTGAATTGCCCTTATCGTTGTTCTTCCCAGCTCTCAAAGCGATAGGGTACTATTGGGGTTTCACCGCTGGACATGGACTCTATGGAGCCGTCCCTTTTGGGTCCAAAAGCTGCGACGCTGAGCCTCGAGAGAGATGGAATTGGGAACGAACGGTTGAGATCTCATGTTAAACGAAGTTTTGTCTCTATTCGTTCTGTTTTCAAAACAGCAGAAAAAAAATACTTTATTTTCAGTTTTTCATATCATTATTTTAGGAAACAGCAAAAAGCTTCCCTTAAAATAATAATAACGAGTTCAGCTCAGAAACTTAAGGCAATTAACAACCAGTTCATTAATTTCTCTCTCTCTACTATTTTTTCCTTTTTTTTTCTCGTTTGAAGTCCAATAATTTGAATAATAAAATAATAAAGAGCGAGCTGAGTTGTCTTGCATGTAAAGTTCATTTTTTTATGGGCAATAAATGGGGATTAAGATTTAAAAATGCATTTGATGAATTGAGATAGCTAATGGGTTTAATATTAAGCCCACGCACGGTTCTCCGGGAATCTCTCTTCCCCTCGAGTGCAGTTGCGTTCAACTTTATAGTGTAAGGTCCCACCCATTATTATATTAATTAATTTCAAAATGTTTCTGTGAAAACAATAATAATGTATAGAAAATATCAAATCGGGGTCTAAGGCAATTACATGGTACGAAATGAATTTAATTAATGTTAAATAGAATACTTCGATTTGATGAGAGGTTTGAACTGATATTGTATCGGTTTGCTGGGTTTTTAAATTAGTGTTTTTTTTTTTAATGTTAATCCCCTGCACGTGAAGTGGCACATCCAATGTGGAGAGTTGGAAGGAAGATAAATAAATGAATGAATAAATGGGAGGGGAAGAGCAAAAGTAGAAGCAAGTAAGGATCCACGGGAATTGAGCGAAATGCATGCCGGCACACATGCTGATCGTTGATCATGTCACAGATGGCAATATCATACTTGGTATTTGATTCACTCAATATTGCATGTTTATGAATATTTTTTTTAAGAAAAAATTTGTTTTTTTTCAATTTTTTAATAAACTTTTAATTATAAATTATTTTAATTATAAAATAAATTAATTTAAACATACATTTAGTATATATTTAAAGACTAATTATTTTTAAGCAAATATTTTTTAAAAAGTTTTTTTAATAAATTTTGAATATAAGTTATTTAAAAAAATAATCTAAATATTTATAATTTATTTTGTATTTAAAATAATTTATAATTAAATTTATATTAATAAAAATTAAAACATAATTTTTTTAAAAATTAATTAAAATCAAGTATGCACTTAGCTAATATGGGTGTATAGTACAGAGGAGTCATCCTCTTTTGAATTCAAATTCAAATGTTCATAGCAACATTAAAAAAAAAAACCATCTGTCTCTCTTTTTTTTTATGCAATGATATTAAGAAAATTTGAATCTATAGTTTTATGTAAATTAATCAAACTCTTTCATCATTATTTTGATTTGTCTTGCATAACTTGTAACCAACTTATACTTCTTTTTTTTTAGTGAAAACTTATCATTATGCTGCAAACATGTTAATTTATATATATGGGTGACACAACTTGTCTTCTTTGTCCTCCTCATTTGAAAATAAATTATCTTGTGTTAATTAATTGTCAAACTTATTATAAAAATTTAATTGTAATCACTGTTAATATGAAATATTATACACTACCATTTAATCATATATAAATAAATCATTAAAAAGTTAGAGTCTTTAAATAATTATTATTATAATCAAACTATTTTAATCATGTGATAATGCATGATTAAATAAAATTGTAAAAAAATATATATATGATTAAAATTAAATTTGCAAAATAATTGGGAGGAAAAATAAAAATTTAATGAGGTTATATTTTATAAAACAATAGAACTAAAACTTATAATAGTTTTAAAAATATTGGGGGTCGAAGGAATTATGTAAAATTAAGAGTTTCAATTGAATTTTGCTTTCGGCTGAAGGATTCGAGCACGGGGAGGCTAGCTCTGCACATGCCATATTCACTTACATTCAATTTTCAGCATTACGGCACCATTGTCACTTGCACTCCTACAATTTGTGCTTATCTGCAAGTTAAAGAATCAAAATTTTTAAATTTTAGGTAAAAAGTAACATTTAGATTTTATCTCCAATATACTTAAGAGAGAGAATCTTTTTTATTATGCACTTATCAATAAAATATTAAGATTTTATCTTCTTGTTGAAATGATATAAATGTTAGGTAGATAAAGATACAAATAAATTTAATTATAATTATAATATTTATAATTTATCATAATAAATATTTGCATGTAAAAAATATATATCTATCTATCTCAAATAAAATAATTCTATGATAGAAAATGATCCAAATCTATATATACACAGCTAATCACATGCATTTAATGAGAGAACATATTTATTAACTCCAAGCAAATATTGATTATTTTTTTACAATAATGGAATCAATAAAATAAAAAAAAATGATAATTTAAGTGACCGTATAACATTTAAGAAGTGTGATATATAATTTTCAACTAATGATTTATTCAAAATTCTCAAAATATATAAATGAGTGTGGACCAATTTGGCACACTATTTGTGCTTATGCTGCTTAATCTCTAAGATTTCGTTT
The DNA here is from genome assembly GCA_019955255.1 of Castanospermum australe. Classification (NCBI taxonomy): domain Eukaryota; kingdom Viridiplantae; phylum Streptophyta; class Magnoliopsida; order Fabales; family Fabaceae; genus Castanospermum; species Castanospermum australe. The sequence continues at coordinate 135,609 of NSJW01000066.1, forward strand.
TATTCAAAAAGTAAAAAATTATGTCACTGTCCATATCTTTTTATCTAGATATGGGCATATCAAACAAACATTGTAAATGGAATTTTAGCCTTTGTTTAGGCAGGTGGATTATCAGTCATGGGGTGCCATGAAAGCTCCGATCATTTGACAATATTACAAAACATCATCGTTAACAAGTTTGGCAAACTAAGCAACATGGGAATTTTTCGTTAACAAAAAAGCTAGGGTGGGGATTGAATACCGAGGCAATATCAAGATAAGGACTTTTGTGAGAATTTGGCCATTAAATAGTGAGAAAGCATAATTGGATGACCATAATTTTCTGCTAAAATGAAAGCGAAGCCAATCATGGAGATTAGGTGCACGTGAAAGAAAGCTATGTTCGTTTATTATGCTTATGTCAAGTGGCTTTTTCCTTAGTGGAAGGGTCTCTATCTTATCATTAATGAAAGTTTAATTAATCTCTTTTATTTTCTGCTTTTTCTATATCCCATTTGCATACGTATACCCTTCGATTTCAAATCGCATACAACCTGAACTAATATAATATTCTTCGTTAAGAAACCCAGAACTGAAGATGCAGCTAACTTTTGTTGACCTCCAAACACACCCCAGATAGAGAGAGAAGAAAGAATAAAGGAGCTATGTATATTTTGAGACTGTACAAGATGCAATCGTACAAGTGCAAAAGATCATTGACTACCGCATTATATGGAGTCCCACTTGAGAGAATCTTTACAAAATTTACGTATCATTGACGGGTTATTAATCATTCAATTTTGAAAATTACAAACTTAAAGTCATTTAAAGATAAGAAGGATTTGAGATTAGTATCACCATTTTCGTTTGTTTCCTGTCATCTTTTTACTTTACTGCGAGATTGATGACCACAATCAATCAGAAAAAGCCAATGGCCTCAGAAAATTGTGAATTCAACGCTAAGTCTATTGATTAGGAGAGGCCACCACGAACATAACCCATACAATTCATATCTTGCCTTCTGTTCAAGATCAAGTGTGATATGGATTTAATTCCATGAGAATAAGAATCCGATTATTGGTAATGCTTACTGATAAAGACATTCTATTATTTCATTTATTTAACCAAAAAAAAAACCTCTATATAAGTAATAATTCATTTGATACACATCTCTCAATAACCTAAGTTTTATAAATCATGATATTTAATGATTGTCAGGTTTATCTTTAATTATTGTTTTTACTTTAACACTAGCAACTTAATAATGAATATATATTTTTTATATGGAATATAATTATAAGCTTACAATATAGTACGTTTATTTTATGTAAAAATATAAAATAGTATCTTTTTCATTCTATTGCAATTAATGTAAGTTATCCTTGTTTATGGCCAAAGCAGGAAAAGCAAACTTTTATTCTTTTATTCGCCTACCAAATAAAAGAACCCTCTAATCCTTCTGAGAGAAAAAATGAGGAAGAAATTCTTTTAAAAAAATTAAAATTTTAATTCATTTAAATAAAGAAAATAAAAAGAACAGATAGAAAATTTTGAAAATTAAAAACTCAATGTTTTTTCTTTAATTTTTCCAATTTAAAATTTAAAATTTTATCAACTTTGTTGTCATATCACAGCAGGGCAAGAGGTTTAACAAAAGCCCGAGGCTCCTGTGTCGCCGGCCTGCGCTGTCATATCAAAGGAGTGACGCCACCTTTTCTTTGTCTCTATTCCTAGAATGGTAAGAAGGGGTGTAATGTTAGGACAATAATATTTCGATTTAAAAAAATATAATTAATGCATACCTGTATCAAAAAAAAAATTATATAAATAATGGAATTTGTACTAAACATAATTTTACTTTTTTTTGTATAAATATGTTTTTTTAAATAATGGAATTTGTACTAAACATAATTTTACTTTTTTTTGTATAAATATGTTTTTTTAAAAAAAATTGATTGATGAAAAAGTAATAATTTTTTTGATTATGTAATAAGTTGTGTAAATGTTGTTAATGATTAAATAATATATTAATTTGTATCATTTTAAAAGTTTACTTATTTTATAAATACAGTTACATTTTTTTAAAAATTATTACACGTTGCTTAAAATGATTAAAAAATAAATTCGGTTAAATTTAATTTAAAAATTAATTTTTACATCTGAAATATATTAATTCATTAAGAAAAATATTATTTGAATTCATTTGTCAATTAATATATATTTTTAAGAAATATTAAAATGAATTCAATTTATTGTATTATTCTTGTTATAATAAATAAAATAATTAAATTAAAAGAGAAAAAATTATTAATTTCAATAATTAAAACTAAAATCAAATTAAACCTATTTAAATTTAATTAAATTTGAGTAAATTTTATTTTCAGTACATAACTTGAGTAAATTTTTACAATAATTGTACATAGACACAATTAAAATTAAAAAGATATCAAAATTAAATTAATTTCTATTTATAATTTTTTAACTAAATAATCATTTAAATGAAATTAATTTTCAAAATTTACGATTCTAAACATTAAAATCAAACACTTACAGGTAAACATTTATTGATAAAATTTATATAAAAATATATCATTTATTTCAAAATGCAATAAATTTTTTAATTTTGTAGTAATAAATAATAATTTAATTTGAATAGAATAATTTAAAACCTTATACAAAAATATTGACATAATTTTACATTAAAAATGTAGATATCTAATATTAGAAGTGAGAAAAAAAATATCGGAATTAGATTTTTGCAATGCAACGGCAATGATTCGAATATGACCCACAAACTTCGAGTTCTTTAACGGTTATCGAACTTGCGTGTCGGTATTTGATTTGGTCACACCCTGCTATGATACATACTTGTTGACTACGATTTATAGTGTAAGTTGTATGCAGTGATTTTTCACTGACATAGTCACAATAACATATGTTAGAGTATATATTTTTATATATTTAATTTTTTACATATCTATTATATATCCGATTCAATATTTTATATAATTTTTTAACATTCAAAAAAAATATTATATATATACTCAATGTTACTAGTCAAATTTTAGGTTTTATATAACTAGTTTTATATAATAATTTTTAGTATATTTAGAGTATTCTTCACCTAAAAGATAAAATACTAATTTTTCAGTTTTCGATCGTGTTTGTTAAGAGAGAAAGACCTGCCAACAGCGCATACTTCATTTACATTCATTAGAGATTGAATTTCGGATATAACGAAAGAACTCAAGTCACTTTTACTTAAACTAACGGATGTTAGTATTTTATATACTAATTTAAAAATAAATTATACTCAATTATTTTAAAATTTGTCAAAATAACGACAAATGTTAAATTTGGCTATTAATTATATCTCATCCTATTCTTTCTGTTTGATTAAATGTTGACTTAATATCATTAAATACTTTTAAGAAGATAAAAAAACTCCTTAGCAATTATTAGTTATTAATTAGTCATTTAATACAATAGAAAGCTTTTTAAACTAAATTTTATAATTTTATTTTTTTTTATAAATTATAGTTTTTCAATAAAAAGTAAAAGGAATATAATTTAACAAATATTATGAAGAGGAGAATTAATAATTCATATTTGTATTTATTTTTCTAACAAATATGTATGTCTATTATGTGAATAAATATTGTACCCTTATTTTCTTGTTTTATAATTTTTGTTGAGTCCATTAATTTAAATTTTATTTTCTCGTTTTGTTGCTGGATAAGACTAATAAAAAATTTCAAATTAAGTAAGTGTCAATAAAAAAATATGGGGAAAAGTTTTTTTTTCTTAAAAAACAAGAACCAAAGAAAATTTGTCTCCGTTTAAAAGAATGACTTTGTTGTATTAAAATAATTAAAAGATACTTATTATATTTAAAATAATAATATAAAATGTTAAAAATAATAATTTTTTAATAAACAAAAAGTAGGAGGGTAAGGCAACCCAAATAGTTTAGAATTCCCTTTTTATTGCTACAGTGGTTTAGTTTTGAATATCTCGAAATCGTTAATTTGTTTGTTTAGCCCTACATGAGAATATTGAAATTTTGAAGAACAAATTTGACAAAGTTTATCGAAGAATTTAACACACGTCGTCAAAATTTAGGGGCGGAAATTTGAAAAAACGCATAAAAAAGCTAATGAAAAATCAAACTAGAAAGCAAGTGGTGAAAACTACAATTTTGCATGTCCTCGTTTCTCTCTCTATGTATCTTTTCTCCATCTCCTTAATTAACTTTCTTTTTCTCACTCTCACACTTTCTCTCTCTCTGCATGAAAGTGTTAGTGAGAGAGTGCATGTTTGTGTAAGAAGATGCCGCTGGAGAAAAAAAAAATGAAAGGTATCTATTAGTACTGGTGGCAGGGTCACGATGGACCCATATATGATGGGCGTGTATAGTATAGAAGGAAGCTCACTCCATCAGTTTTGCAAGCTGAGAGGTTCTGTTCTGGGCGAGTCAAAAGTTGAAGATATCATTCACCTAACCTAAACAACCTCACTCCCTAGAAAAGAAAAGAAAAGAATAATCCAAGCAAATAATTGGGTTGTTGTGCACTGGACTGGTGCATGCATGGTGATATATATTGGACAGAATATGGGAACAATAAGGTAGCTAGCTCAACTTGTACCACGTTGAAATCGTGCTTCATCAATTCTCTCAAGTAATGATCAATTGAACTAAATGGCCTCTTAAAAATGTTAGATATTCTGACAGAGAACCCAGTTTGTTTTACGTCCAAATTAGGCTTATCTCATAACTTGGACAATGAAAGCTATGATTACCTTAATATTTGTCATCTACAGCAAAGATTAGGATAGAAACACTTGATTGAAACTGGGTCTGGGGAAGCATTGGCTCTTCTCTCTTCTCTCTCTCTCTCTCTGTCTCTCTCTCTCTCTCTCTCTCTTTCTTTCTATAGCTGGAATGTCACCGTTATGTGATTTCATCAACAAAAGTAGTACCACGCCACCACCCAACCCATGTTCTGTGGACAGTCTTTTCTAAAAGGCTTAGAAAAGCTTATTCCTAGGTTTGTCCACTACATGACAAATTCAAATTCGGCACGCTTATTAGCACCCCTAGTCAATCCTTTGCACTTTGCTTGACAATTTGGATGATGAAGCACAAGCATGCACTCTTTCTTGCCTCTCCTTCCTAATTGCCCACCTCACCATTCACTTCAAGTGTTCAACTCCCTTCTTTGCTCCTTCCATAATCTAGATCCAACCTATAAAGATCTTTTTCGGTACATTCACACATCAAATTTAACGTGTTTCGTTAACGTTAACATGCCTACATTCACATATGAGAAAAAGAACAAATCCGCTATTCAAATCAAGATTACAAGATAATATTTGTAGATATTCTCAATTTTCTCCATCACACAACTATAGATATCGTCACTGTCCCTACATTTTTCTGCCAACTTCTCACAAATTTTTTTTTTCTGGTTTCCTTCTCATTCTCATGAGTCATAACCCAAACAATCTCCAATTTCAAACTAGAACTTTAGATCAAATCCAACAAGATAACAAACGTTTGCGTACACCAAATTGTGAAATTGTCCATCATTAACTTCTAATGATATGATATTTATTACACATTATTTAATATATAGGTTAGTTATACATAGTTTTATTTTAAAAAAAAAAAAACCACCTTGATATTTAATCTATTTTTTCCATATTTTTATCAACTTTTTTTTGTTGATATGTTATTTTTATCAACTTACAAAACCTTTATTATAAAATAAAATGGTTATTATATATTATGTAGATGCACGATAATTATGGCATTAACACGTGGGCAGCAAGCAGGGAGAGGAATTTGGATCAAAGGTAGTTTTCCCCTTTGACTGGGGCCAGCTTGCGGTGTCATGCTAGGGGTTGGAAACCATTCTCCAATTTCTCTCCCCAAATTAATTGCGATGAAAGATATTGCTGGCAATTATATGTATATCATTTTCCAGAATTGAAAGAAGAGATATAGGGGGAGAAATGGGGGCGTTGCTGTTGTGTCTTCCAAGTTCGACCACATCGTGTGGTACATATAAAGTAGTTAATGGGTAACATCATTTGTTATTATTATTGTGTGTTGGGACCATACATAAGTATAAGTGACGCTCAATCTCAAATCTCCCCCCTCTCCCTCTCCCTCTCCCTCTCCCTCTCCCTCTCCCTCTCCCTCTCCCTCTCCCTCTCCCACCACCACCCAGCCCCACACACAAACACAATCTAAAAAAGAAATATAAAAAGAAAACAAAAGATGTGAAAAGGAAGGATGTTGTGAATTAAAGCTGTAGCTTCGAGTTATCAATTTCATCTCTGGATTTTATGCATGGTCCTGTGAAGCTCTTCTGTTCATTGAAGGCCCCTGTGGTCCATGGCGTCAAGGCCTGAGGTGGATGGGATGGCTGTGATTCATGGACTGAGCTACTTTTGTTAACATTAATGGACCACTGCCAAGAAGGACCACTCACCCAAGGACTAAACTGTCCTCATGCCATTGCCATTCTCTCTTTGGGGACCAATTTCTGGTGACATCGACTTGCTTGCGACCCTTCAACCATATTCACTTCCTATGTGAAAGGCCCAACCTATTCCAGAATCCCGTTGGGGTTGGATGGCCTAAGGTATCATTTTGTTTTTAAATAGCCTCCTTTTACGAGCAGAACCAAAATATCCTTTGGGATTTAGGACTTTATTATGATCCGACACTGGTTTGCTTGCGCTTCAGTTCCATTTTTGTTTTATTTCTATTGTTTTTTTGGGTGGAAGTCCAATTGCTTGTTATTAATGGGAAACCAGAAGCATAGCCATAAATCACGTCAAGAGCTTTCGCTTTCTTTCTCTCAAGTCTCATGATTTTTTTTTTTGAAGTGGGTCATTGCTTGGTTTATGAATATTTAATGAGCATTTATATTTTATTAGGTCCTTACACATCCTTTTCTTCTTTATCCATTGATTTTTTTCCCTCTTTTTCTCCAATGAAGTGGTGAGAACGACGAGCATGTCATGGTGGTCAAGTTACTTGATACTAAGTTCTGGAAAAATCCATAGCGATACCTACTTTACTATGTGAAACGTATTAGGAAACTTCAACCGGCATTGAAGGTCTATTATGAACAAATAACCAATTGTATGTGCCATTGGTCATTTCATTAGCAAAAATATGAGAAGAAGGAAACAAAATAAAATCCATCTACTAAAATAAAACGTCACATAGTTTTATCTTTCTTACTGTAAGATATATTTTGACAAGTAAATAAATACCCAAATCATTTTGCATTTGCATGCATCTCCGTCAGTATGGTACCTACTTAAAATGAGAATAATTTTTTTTATAACATTAATTCTTGCAATTTTTTTTCTCGTTATTTTGAAGGAGTCATCTCAACGAAGCTGCAGAGAAAAAACAAAAAAGAACACTCACCGAGGAGAGTTATACAGCATCTTTGATCCAAAGCTACTGGGTCTTCGTAGGTCCATTGAGTTTAAGTGTCTGGGCCCAGATAGAGCTGGCCCCAAGAAAATGTGGAAGCCCAATCAACTCAAACGACGTCGCAGCATACGCTTTGTCTCGGCCCTCTTCATCGATTCCCTAGTTAAAAGGGTGCGTCTGCGAGAGCTTCCATGAAACCCTAATCGGCCTCGCTAATAGTGGCAAATCGTTGTCGCTGAGAATTTGGCTGATTTTATTCATTAGCATCATAATGAAGCATTTTTTGTTTTCTGGGGAAAGAGGTATTTTATCGAAGCCCCCTTCTTCTGCTTGTGTTTTCAGTGACAATCGCAGATGATTTTGATTGAGTAGGCATATGAAATCGGAAAAGGAAAAAAGGTTTTTGTTTTTTTGTTTATATTTTTCCATTTTTTTCAAACTTGGGGGAGAGAATTGAATTGCAGTAGCTGATGATGACAGTATTATTGGCATGAGCAGCGACAACATTCTGCGCACCATGTTGTATTTCGACATGGGTTGTTGTTGCTATGAAGAATATGCCAAAATGCTAATCTGCGTGTATCCCCTAGTTCGTTGCATAAGCTTTTCGCTTCATGTTCTCCTTACTTGTTCCCCAATTTTTTGTGATGCTAGACATCCATAATCTCGTTGATAGGTGGTTTCAAGGAGTAAAACATGAAAATTCACATCAAAATTAAAGTAGCAGAAACCGAGTTCTGGTTGGGAAGAGACTGGACAGGATTATGACCCAGTACCCTGCAGGAAAGACACTGCCCTCAACCCAGAATTCCCGTAGCTTGGGACCTATCTCTTGTTTGTTAGAATACACGTAGTTGAACAAGAAATATATGCGCTTCCGGGCTTCGGCTTGTTGGTAAAGGTTACACTGCACCAAACGATCGATGGCGATCCCACCCCTCAACAAAAAAAAAAAAAGAAAGAAAAACAAGAAATATATATTTTCTACAAGTTTCATTGCATAAAATTAGTCCTAAGCGAACTGAGAATTCTCAAAGCTCGTATTATTTTGGCAATGATTGGATAATAGTTTACTGACAGTTCAGTGAAGAGATAGTTCAGACCTTCACTTCAACAATTAGTTCATTTGATTGACGGTTGTCATAATACATATGGATATATGCTGAAGCGTAAATGGGTGGAGTGATCTTATCAAGAATTCCAAAGAATCTGAATGCTACGTTGTGTACATAAATCATACTGACATAATCCAATAGACCCAAAGATTGTGAGGAATGTTTGTTATTCAACCGCGACGCCCGAAGCAGATTATTAGCGTTTGATTAGTAGGTATGAAAGGTAGGTAACCCTGGCTTTAACTGATAGTTTTCGCTTCTCCCGTGGCTTGGGACCTATCTCACGGACAAGTTTCTTTTTTGTCAAAGAAGCAAAGGGAGTTCTATAAGAATTCTAAGAATGTGAATAAGTTTAAGAAGTTGTTAAAACAGCAAAACCAGCAGAACGATCTCTCCTCAGCCCAAAGACTGATTGCGGTTTGATATCTGATTAACTGATTCCCCCTCTGATTAGCTGCTTGCTGTGACATTGTTATCTGGATATAGGTCAAGGACTAGCTAATAAGTTGGATGTCCAAATGATTCTGATAAAATTGTTTTGCCACCGTTTATAGAATTCATTAACCATGCTGTGCATCATTCTAGAAAAAAATTGATATTCATGGTTACAAGGAAGAGCTGTGTCTCAGCCTTGAATTATTGATCTATCTCAGGTTATTTATGCCTTAGTAACATTCTGATGATTGGCAAATTGGTTGAACTTAATAACTTATACTGTTATGCCAATTCATAAATTACTCTCTTGAATGTGTATTTTCTAGGATAGGTTTAACATCTCTCCATTCATTGCCCTTTGTGTTTGCTGTTGCAGAATGTGAATGAAACTGAAGAGGATAAGGACATGAGTGAGATGAGAAAGAAAAAGAAGAATAGTGCCCTTAGTCTGGAAGAATTGTACAAGAAGAAGCATGAAAAGAAAGAGAAAGAAAGAATGGAGAGAGGCGCAGTTATTAGGACAAAGAAGGAAGAGAGAGAAAAAGCTGAAGCTCGGAGAAAGTCTCTGCGGGAGAAAATGCTTAAGAAGACAAGAACAGGCCAGCCTGGTATGGAATACAGAATACAGCATCTTTTGGAGACTATTCAAGGTTCAACCAAAAACTCAGCTGACAAGAAATCCTGAGACACGGAGAAGAAAATGTGCTGCTTAACAGTGGGAAAATATGGATTATAGCATATTTGATTGTGCAGTGTTCGAGGTTATACTGTTTTTTATCACAATTTTGTGTAGACTATAAATTAACAGCTTGATCAATGTCATGGTTCTGTCAAATTTTGTACCGAAATTGGTCACAGTAAATTGTGATGTAGCAACCGCGACAATCACTGTATGCAATCTGTGCAATCAAGTTAGCATTTACGCGAATATAGGAACCCATAAAAATCTAAATGCAGAATGCTTGTCATGTAAAATTTTTTAAGTTTATTTATCAGTTATATTGTTGAATCCTTAAATCTGCATCTTGTCTACCACGTTTCATATAAATATCATCCAAATGCTTGAAAGAGTTACCATAAAATGCATTCTAAGTAAACTCATCCAATTTGATTCACGTTAGTATTCCTTGCAAACTGCAGAGTGTTTTTGTACCCTCGATTGAAATGAAGCTTTTGTTTATTTTTTATCTCTTTAACAAGCATCGGGGCCAAAGCCCAACAAAGAAAGAAAAAGAAAGTACATACCAAGTTTTCTGGAAACGAGCTCCAGTTACATCTTTAAACAGAACATCCAGGATTCGCTGGATGACTTCGCTCCCAGCAGTTTGGAACCAAGTGAAGAGCACTCAGAGTCGAGCTCCACAATGATTCTCCTATCATTCAAGCCCCTCGCCAGGTTCTGACCATGCAAGGCTCCCAATAACTCAGCACCACAAGCCGCGTTATTATGACCAAAAACTGAGCCATCAACGTTCATCTTCACCCAAATCATCTGAAGGACATGACCAGGAAATCAAACCTCCAGCAATCTGGTTGTTTATCTATCCATTTTTCTATTGTATGGACAGAGAGGATCTGGTTATGAGCGAGCAAATTAAGATGACACCTTAAAACTCTCCCTAATATGACAAGCAATACACAGATAAAATCACAACAGGCTCAGCAAAGGAGAAGAATGAACATTTAGCCGACGCACACCAACTCAACAGAAGAAAATTAAGATCGACAGAAATCATTGTCGAGTTTGGTGACAACAGATTCTACCAAAAAGGAGGCAGAGGACAGCGCACAGCCAAAACCCTCCTCCTAGGAGTGACACAGATGAGCATGAGAGCGAGAGCAATAACCAGCGCCATGAGAAGTCCCATGAAATTAATACCTGCTCCATCAGATACTTCCGCGCAAATAACCTTCCCCATCAACAAATGCCTTCGTCCTGCGTAAATCCTTCACTGCAAAAATGGAGCAAAGGCACAGAATAAGCGCATGTATATGGCCATGGTATTTGTAATTATAAGCTCTTCAAGTTCTAACTCATAAATTGGTCTATTAGCTAAATTAGAAGTCCAAGTCCACTTAATTATTGATTTGTTACGAAGTTTCTCAAGGCGCGTTTTGAAGGTTGTGAATTGCATGGAAAGTTGAGTTGTTGACTGACAAATGACGAGAGAGAAAAATCAAGGAGCATTTTATAATAACGTGTTACAAAATTCTTCGTCGTAGTTCTAGTGGGTGGTCTATTTCATGTCATTCAATCCTAGCTTTTGTTTGGAAATTGAAAATTCAAACACAACGCATTTTCTAGTTTCTTTTTTTTTTTGGGTAATCATAGGGGCCGAAGGCCCTCTAGTTTCTAATGTGAAGGATCTCCAAATCGCAAACTTGGTTAGACCACCCAACCCCACTAACCCAGCCACAAGTCTTAGTTTTTTTTTTTTTTACAGATTTAAATCTCCTATTTTTTTTTTTTGCTTTTAACTTTTTAATTAATTGCTGATAATTTTAATAAAAAAATACATTTCTTTTAATTAACAATTTATATATAAATTAAGATATTTTCTTATAAAGTTGTCGGTATTTAATTGAAAGTACAAGGTTAGAAATAGGAAAAAGAAAAAAGAGACAAAAAAAATTTAAATTCCTTTTCAAGTGAGTTTGAAGAAGTTATGCCATCAAAATTTACTCACAAGGCAACGAAATCAACTTCGTTTGTGTAATAGGAAATTTTGAGGATTAGAAAATGCTAGAAACTGAGACCCTTAGTGCAGATAACCACGGAAATGCAATCGTAGAAGCTATCCTGTTGATTACAAGCAAATAGAATAGAGAACTAGAATGAACAATAAAATGGAGGAGAATTGATGTATTTTCATATATATGCTTGTATATATTGGACATTTTCACCCTATATAGTAGTGTTACTAGTTACTTCATCGGCACCTAGAATCATTTTCCCTCACATAGGGTTTTGTGGTTTTTGTATTCGGGGCTAAGATCCCATACAGACTTTAAATAGTTAAATTTAATCGGCAAGGTTATGACTTCACTTAGAATATGACACATCAATTCAGTGTTGTAGCATTGGCTGAGCACTAAATGAAGAACCATGTGCTGGAATATTCAATATTTTAAGCACAAATTAAGATGTTTACTTTTACTCCTTATGTATGAATGATTAATTGATTATGCGTTAAAATCATATGTGAGGACTTTTGCATCTGAGGTAAGAGTATAGCCTTCCTAATTTCCTCTCACACACATTAGTTATATTACTCCTATAAATTTGGTTTTACTATAACTTTATTTATATAGCAATCATATTAGGTATGAGTTCTTATAACTATTATGTAAGATTTATTTAAACTTATAATGGTTGGACAATGACACATGCAAAACACATGGAGTATAGCATAACATGGAAGGATAGGGAAAGGAACAGAGCAAAACAAATAGGTTAGTTCCTAGTTATTCTTATCGATTTTTTTTAACAAATTTAATTAAATGAGGTCTTTTCGTGATTAAAAAAACAAATTAAAAGTTACCTGTCCTCTTAATTAAAAGCAGATGAGTAGTGGGTGTCTAAGTCTTGTTATAATAAGAAACAGAGCAAATCAAATAGGTTGTCTCCTTAACGAGGGATGCATGGCAGAAACCAGTTCAAATTGTGGGTTGAGTTGTACCCGAACTTGAGGTCGTGAGTACTGTGACTCGTGAGACTTGATTGGGAATGAAACCCAAATACCCATCATAGAGAAAATGTACTCCTAAATCACATAAACCTCACCTTTTCCCAAACACCAAGTGTTAAAATTTCAAATCAAAGACAACCCAAATATAGGATTTTCAAAACAGAGCATCCCTTCAGAGGACAATAACTAAAAAACAATGGAAAACCCACATTGAAAACAAATCTCGGACTTTGATAAATGCATTAGATAAAAAGACAAAAAAGCATTGACCTAAATGACTATTTTTTCTTTCTGTCAACAGCTGGTTAAATTGGCCCTACTAGGAAGATTCTACCATATTTTGTGACGATGTTCTTTCCCAACGTTGTCCCTACGGCGATCTTGACTGACTTTCAACTGAAAGGAAAGGCAATGCGCATTATGTTTACACTGATGAATGATGAAAAAATACTGTTATTCATTTATACACTTGTTTGTTTTGTACACCTTTATACACTTGTAAAATATACGTAAGAGTGTGTACTCGGTTGGGTTAATTTATAGGTTTATATACTTTCACTCAATTTAACTTATAGTTAACTAGTTAGATTGAATTTGTAAGTTAGGTTAAGTTTAAATTTTGTAATCTGATGATAATGGATTATGTTATAAGTTAAAAAAATTTGAATGTACTCAATTCAATTCAACTCATTTCATTCCTAATCACAGTTTTGTTTGAAAATTCAAAGGGGGGCCTCGCACCGACAATGCAATCCCAAGGCCTAGCATATCTATAATCTCTTTGACAAAGCCTTCGGTACAAAAAAGTTAAATGACGCGGTGTCCTACATACATACCGTTTATTCAAATCTCCTTCTCATACCCACTAATCAAACAACGATATTCATATTCCTTTTCAAGAGTTGTGTGATTCCACCAACCCAAACCACAGAATCAGAGATTAATGAAGTTATCATATCCATAGCAAACATATATCAGAGATTAACATATATATATATATATATATATCAGGGTTTTAGCATTATGGGCTGGGCTAAAACCCCTTTCATGATTTATGAAGCAGAATTTTCATATCATGGGTTTAATGTCATTGAGGCCCAAACCCGTGATGATGGAGTAGACTATTCAAGAATCATCGGCTCTGCGTCAATGGAATTTCGCCATGCTGATGCCGAAGAGCAAGGGGCTGGCCAGTGCCACTGCAATAGTGCAATGCAAAACTGATAAATTTGAGCACCAGCAGCAGCATCATTGCAGTAACTTTTTTAATCATGCAGCATCCATTATTCGTAACTGTAATATAATAATGAGTGTGCGAAAGAACAGTAAAATCAGAATGAGTAACACATGGAACGGGGTGCTCGGAGTGAATTAATCATCAAAGGACCATAGTAACAAGGGAATATGAATGATGATGAACATGAACCTGAAACGTGCGGCCATCATTAACCAATGAAACGATCGAGCCCTCTCTCTACTCACGCACGTCTTACTTGCCCTTTGCTTTGCCCACTTTTGTTACTTTATTGATTGGATAAGTCTGGTGGGGCGGAGTGTGTCCCTGCAAAATGCGATGTTATTGTATTATCCACTTGTCCTGCCTGGGGTTATCCTTTCTTTTCTCTTTCTTCTGATTTTTCTTCAGTTTCTATTTTTCTTTTGTTGTTCTTCTCTCAGTCTCTCACTCTCTAAACTATTGGTCTTTTCAGAGAAAATTAATTGACCTGTTATGGAGCATTAAACAAAGGCTTTTTGGACTCAGGTACCTGTTAGCTGCTACTTACTTCTACTCAGAAAATAGAATAGAAAGAATTTCTTTTGTTTTCTTTTCTTTGATTATTACTTACTGGGTCACCCACTCTCTCACTCGCTCGCCTTCCTATCCATCTATCGGGTAGTGGTGTGTGTCGTGGAAAAGAGAGGCTTGAACGCAGCGAACAAAGCTGTGGACACCATACAATGTCACCGAATCCAGCACGTGGCTCACCAGTCGAGGCCCCCATAAGCATTGAATGAAAAGCAGATGTCACCACACCTGAGGGCATTTTACCAGACTACAAACTTTCCTTTTTCTTTTCCTTTTTTTTTTCTTTAAAATGCCATTGCCACAAAGTTTGGTCCATGCACTAATTGCCTTGGCCTGATTACTCTTATTTCTCCGTAAGTCACTGCAAAGCTTACTGCTCTTACTGTGGGAGTTGGAGTGCGAGAGCGCACCAGAGATCCGTTTGCAGGCGCTAAGACACTTTCCGGATTTTGGATTCTCAATTAAAAACTGTAAAGAACGTATTCGACTGGGATAAAAAGGGATAAAAGATTTTCGACTGTGAATGATATCTTAGAGGATTCAGTTAGTATACATTAAAATATGTAAAGCAAAAACGACAAGAATATTGCAAAGAAAAAACTTTTTTATTTTGAAATTGAAAATTTTTAGTAATTTATTGAAATTTTTTTGAATGAAAACAAAATTATACACTTTTTGATTTAGATAATTTGAAAATAATAATAATTCATTAAATAATCAAAACAATAAATTTTAGCAGATTCATATATCAAAATTAAATTCATTAATTTTTTAAATATACTTTACTCATCTTAAAGATGAAAAGTCACTTCACTTATTATAGAAATTAATAAATGACGTCATTTCAACTGTTACCCAAGGTATATTTTTTTTCCCTAAGGCAAGATCGTTGGACGATGTTTAGCTTTATGCTTATTTTTGATGGGGAGATTTTACCAAGCACCGCATAGGCCACAAAGAATCAAAGGGATTTGGATTATGGAGCTTCAACTTGGTTTTAGATCAGGGTCAAAGTCCAATGAAAAACAAATATTAAAATATATCTTAAACCGTTCCATTGAACTGCAATCCTCCAATTCAACGTCTGTACCGATAGATTCTGAATCAAACAAGAGAAAGCAAGGGCAAAGCGACATCAAAATGCATCAAAATTGCAAAGAACCAACAAGGCTGCATTAGAATATGAATTTTATTCATTGGGGAGGCTAACAATGACAAATGAGTGTCCAAGACCTTACTACGGAAGACAGAGGTAGCATGCAAATAAAATTTAAGTCTGCAAATATTAATAGTATGAAGAATAATATAACAATATTTGCATCTGATGCACATGCAACAACATAGTTTCAGTCTCTTTATTAAATTATTAATCAGAAGATTGGTATCCCGTAGCTCAGCCAAAGTGTAAAATGAATGGCAATCGAGCTCAAGCCTTCTCTGTATATCCTCCTGTACCTAGCTCTTACACCGACCATAACTGCAACTACAAAAGCCAGGCAACAGAAAATTTCATTAGTGAGTAGCATACTGAGCATGTACCTGCCATTAACAATGTGCCACATCAATGCACATAAAATCCACGGCTCTACAGCACGATCACTCAAGCCTTAATGCAGAATCATCTTCCATTCTCCACACAAAAACAGGCATGTCCGATCTTGGCCCAGCAATCGTCCTGTAGATATAGAGCTTCTCAACAGGACAGCTCTCTGGCCTTGAATCTGGAGGTCCTCTTTCATCAATGACTTCAACATTAACTCTAGGCATTTTCCGACCCAGTAGTTTGCATGCTTCAAAACTCACCGAGCAAGAGGACATCCAAAGGGATCGCATTGTCTCCAGCTTTGCAGCATTGGCCAAAAGGGCTTTGTCACCAAAGGGGCAGTCCCTGATCTCCAGCTTCCTAAGGTTCTCACACCCAGACAGGACGTGATGGAGTCCCAAATCACTCTCTCCAGCAAAAGCCACAGAAAGCATCTCAAGCTTCTTCCCATAACTCCCAATATACTCAAAAACACGATCAGTAAGAAGACCAGAAAGGGATAGGCGTTGAAGATCCTTGCAATGCTCTACAATAGCTCCAAAACCAGTATCCAGGGTTGAAGGGTACGATAGTCTGGAGTCGAGGTTCAATAATGCATAGGCGAAAACGAGTCAAATTAGGCCTGTTCCGAGCATTGTATTTAGGGCTGCATTAGACATTCGACGACAAAAATATAGAACTGACTGGGCTTGGGGCAGCCTCAGACACAGAAACAAGGCCCGTTCTGTCATCAACTTTGGTTCTAAACCAAATGGGTCAGACGGAAACACCCTCAACCCTTAGATCTTGCACGATGCAGCAAGGGTATCAAGCCAGTATCTTCTATGTAATCCAGCACCTACAGCAAAGCACTGACCTTAATTAGCAGAAATTTACAGGAGACCTTTTTTTGGCATTTATGGTAGACTTGGAACAGTGAATCCAAGATGCAAACATAAACATGGAACATGAATAATGAAACAATTGTATAAATCAGACATACCATAGCGCACAAACTTGGACATTGACTGACAAGCTCGTAAGATCGGAGCTTTGAAGGTGCATAACTCAAGTTTAATGATGTTAGTCTGGAGCGATAGGATAACAGCTGGAAGGTAGGATGGAGCACATTCCAGAAGCAGACAAGCTCTTCAATTGCTTGCACCAGAAAATGCTGCTGCCAGGTTCGTGAAAGACCTCTGGTCGCATCTCAGTCGAGTGACTCCTGTGCCTACCTCAACCAGCTGAGGACACTGGCAAGTAGGTTGGCTAGCCTATCGAGGGCACAGCTCGATTGAGGCGGAGAGTCTGCAGGTTAGGCACCTACCAACCAGGCGCTCTAGTGCAGACAAACTCACCTATGCCTAAGCAAGAGATGTTAAGTGAAACTAATGATGTGTATGAATCAGGAAAATGGCTTAGCCAATGCCCATTGAGGTCTTCCACTTCACTCTCCTGCAAGTCCAACTCCCTCAAATTCCTACAATGCATAAGCAGACAGTGGATTTATCAATAACAGTGTCAAGACACTCCAGTTCAGAAACTGGCAAATCATTTAGGTTTTTCATGAAATAAAGAATGCAGTGAATTGAACATTACGGGGCCAAAATTTAACACCATTATCATTGACAATTACTCAATATTTACCCTATTTCAACATTTTAGATTCACCTAGCATAAAGCAAAAGATTAGGAAAAAAAAAAGGAAATCCGTTTTTCTCACATGGTTCAAACCTCTAATCCATTGCAAACAATAAATATAAAGCCCCTCTCTACATGCAAGTTTCCAACAAAGAACAGGGGGGAAATATACAGGCACTATATTTAATTAATAGTACGCAAAAAAAAAAAAAACAATGCTCAGGAATCAAGTCAAGTCAATAACCAAAGAAGATTAAGAACCCTGATAAGATTAATAACGTAAACAACCAAATTTGAATACCCACGCGGGTGGTGACTGAAATTAACAACTAAAGAATATCAAGAATAAATCATCTCATGCAATCCTGACTATAATAGTCATTTAAACCAAGCATTTGCCAAATCTAACCCCGGAAATAATATGAGAGCGGAAAATTAGACTACCAGAACTAATAATCATGGGTTTTCTTTTTTAAAGGAGCCAAAGATAAACAATTTTTTCTATAAAATAGCACCATAACAAAACCATACGGAAAAATATTGTCATAAATGCTCGAAAGGAAAGGGAGGGCGATCCAAAGCGAGCTCTAAAGAACACAATCACACCGGTATGAGCGGTGATTAGTCCTTTGATAGAGTAACATAAACCTGGAAAAACGAGTGAAAATAACGACAAGTCTGTCCAATTCACCATAACTTCTCATTACCAGAACTCATAAAAAACCATACGAGATATAATATAATTTAGATTCGAATTTCTTCCCTCGAGCTCAGCCCTATCTTACATATCAAAGCTCTGCGAGTATACTAGGAGTCTGTGAGGATGTAGGAAAGAGCCAAAATATTTAAACATTTCATTTCACTTTAAAGTCTTGAAAAGCAAAATAAATGAGCGAAATGTGAATATAATTAGTCCAATTAAACCTCAGCTCGTCATATTTCCTAGAACGTAAAACAACCCAATAGGGAAGAT